>CALNHX010012069.1:0-27689 GCA_940337035.1 Agriotes lineatus
CAGCTCTAACAAATGTGTAACGGAAGATCGTAGTGGGACAGAAACAACCTCGAGAATTATAGATCAATCAGTCTTTTATCACGAATCTACAACTTATTCACAAGAATGCCTATTGGACTAGTGATTATCAACCAGCAGAACAGTTAGATTCAGAAGGCACTACACTATCAGTGAGTAAGTATCTGCCAAGAATGAGAGTTTTGATAGAAAAATCTGTTGGGTAAAATTGTTGCCTTTGTTGATTTTCGAAAAGCATTTTGCTACTGTAGAATATACAGCTGCTAGAATACATACACATGATGCCCCAGAACTGGCAATAGAGCGCCATGTAGTTATGCGGCCTGATTAATTCTGTGTGAAAAATTCAATGTTTACTTCACTCGTCTAAAAGATGAAGGACCCTATTTTTGCTGGCCTAATATGGTACTTTACAGCCCAGGCAATAATAGCTATTTATGCAACAAGTGCTAAAAGTTGAGGTTTATGCACGAGACATGAAAATTATGAAACGAAGCCGAAGGCTGAATTTCATAACATGTCTCGTGCATAAACCCCTTTTAGCACGAGTTGCATACAATAGTTTTTGTACGACCTTAAATTTACTGTTATTAATCCATAAATGTCGATTTAACAAAGGTTTGCATCTAAGACAGTTATAATTTATGTCATAATAAACTTAATTTCATTTTTAAAATGATTTAGTGTCACAATGTCGACGAGGGAAGTTCTGGGTAAAGCCTTTTATAAATTTTTATTAAGTATTCGATTTTTAGATTTCGCGTACAAGCGGTTGTACCTTATTGTCTTCAGTACTAGAAATCGGGACATCAGTATAACAAATTATGCAAAAGTTATCAATGAATACGTCTTTTAAAAATTCCTCTTCTTGTTGTACCGTAATCGTTTAATGGTCGTTAGTTGGCATACTGGCTACCATATTCACAATAATAGTTTTCTTAGCAGCAGCTCGAAGTAATTCTCTTGTCTCAGATTCTTTAACCATGAGGTTCTTCTTCGTTCAAAATATTGACGTTTACGTATCTTAATGGTATTAGTCATTTCTAGTTTTTTATGCATACGGTTAAGGACGGTGATATTCGTGATTTTGTCTACCCAACTGAACTTTAGAAAACATCTATAGACCTACATCTCAAATGATTGCAAACGTTTAAACATTATTTCAGTAAGTGTCCATACTTCCATAACCGTATAGCAGAACAGGAAATATGTAAACACGTTAATAGTCTAGATGCCATTTTTTTAATTTGATAGCGAATACGGTAACAATCAAACAAACTTCAACCTTACACTATGTGAGTTTCAAAATTGCAGTCACACAAAATTGTTTAGTAATTGATTGAATAGTTTTTTCTATTTTATCTATATAGCGAAAGTAGCACTGATCGGTTCATGACTTAATCTTTGATCTAAGAAAGTTAAAACGTATTTTATCACAGTCCCTGTTATAGGATTTTATTCTATTTCTAATTTTAGTTTTTTCTTTTATTAACTATTAACTCACGTGAGAACCATACTGAGTATTTGTCGTTGTGCTTAGGAGTACGTTTTTCTACATGTCTATCAATAACTGAATAAAGAATATTGTAAAAAGTATCGGTTGCGTTATCAATGTTGAGATGATTTAAAGCAAGAGACCAGTTCTGACTCGCGAGATCGGCATTAATTTTTGCGTAATCAGCATTATGAAAAAGATACTTAGGGTGCGGTGTATTTACTAACGAGGTAAATAAGTCCAAATCTACAGTAATAGCTAGTGGCGAGTGATGGCTGTCTATTTTCGACAATGTAAATTCAGTCGCCGATTCAACTGATACGCTAGTGTCAGAAAATACCAAATCTAGCAATTTGTTATTAGCGTTTGAAACATGATTGTACTGTTTGAAATTGCAAATACTGATGGAGTCAGAAATGATCTCTGATAATCGACCGGATACAGTTTCAGGATGTAAAAAACTTTTCTGTCTCTTCCAAATTATATTGGGAGAATTATAATCACCTAAACTAAGTTAGTGCAATTTGAAAAGCGGAGCCCACTGGAAGAGCTTGAAGAGAGTGCCTAATTGTTTATTAAAGAATTGTGAATATTGTCAACAAGAAGCCCAATTTCTGTGGTCGTAATAGTGATGTTAGTGGGAAAATAAGACGTTGGACGACCAGTGGTATTAGTAAGAACATAAGTCGAAGGGCCATCCCTCCCTGTCAAAATTTTGTTCGAAATTTCCATTTTGCTGGAAATGGAATCTTCTATATATCCTTCAGCCACAGTCGAAGATTTCCATCCCCCAAGGCGCTTCAAGATAAGGATATCACCTCCAGCTTCAACCAGTAGTGAGGCTGAACTCCTTCGAAAAGAATGTCCTGTGTAACTACTGGCGTTTGGTAATTGCAAATATTGTGCAATTAACGATGGTATCTTCTTAAATGTATGTACTCCGATCACCTGCGTTGAGCATTTTCCGTTGCGGTAATTTATAAAAAACGTCTTATGTTGTATGTGTGGTGGTCGTAGGGCTAAATACTTTCTGAAAAGCTGTACAACCGGTACAGTTTCCAGAATTTCATCAGTGCAGGTAAATATTCTTTTTTTTCCGGTTTTTGTTTGCGGGATAGTGATCACTAACATGTTCCCCTTGTCTTCAATATCACATATCGAAATTTTTCGTAATTCTTCACGCGTGTATGCTCTAGTTAGTCAAATTATCATGCAAACCTGCACATACAAGGTAAGCAAAGTCAAATCATGATGTAAAAAACCTAATCATACCTTCCACATTAAATAAGTATCATCAGGAGCTTCCAGCAAAAATTTGTTAATATCATCCATAGTAAATACGGAGGATTTTTTGGCCAGGTAACCTCTATTTTGTTGTTTTAAAAATGTGACTACTTTACTGATGTCAATGTCGTTTTTAATAATTACTGTTGCCTTTACCATTAAATACAGAGACCATAAAGTTGAGGCTTTTCATGATTTGGCATTTTCAGAGAAAAACGCCAAAAAAAAAATTTTCGGTCCAGTGTTTTATGTTTTTTGTCCTACACCACTCAACAAAATTTTCGTATTGTTTCAGATAAATTCGCTGGTATTTTGCGGGGAGCAAACTTAGGGTCGCAACACTTGCAGCTTCCAGAATTTCACCGGGGGTGTCTGAACTATCGCTATCACCCATTTTAAAAGGCTCAAAACACACGCGATGAAGCTTAATATTAAATTTGACAGGAGATGCTTTTATTTTTAGTTGTCTAAATGCTTTTGTTTTTAGTTGTCTAAGGTAACTATGTTTTTCAAAAAAATTTTCAGAAAAAAAAAAATTTTGTGACCAAATGTTTGAATTCTTTTGTGATGATCGTCTAAAAAATGTTGTGTGCACCTCGGCCAAAAGTGCTTTTTTGGCCTCATCTGAATTACAGCCTCGGCTGACGCCTCGGCCACAAACAACAGATTCGGCCAAAAAAGATCACTTTTACGGCTTGATACACAATATACTATTTAATAAGAATAGATGTTTTTTCTAAGTTCGTCAAACTATATCCAGTAAAGAGTATCAACGCTAAAAATGTAATAAGATCAACAGCAAGTTTTCAGAACAATATTGGCATATCGCAAAAAAATATCGCAGACAAAGCAACGTATTTCAGGAACCAAAGGTTCAAGATCAAGAATACAGAACGACAAAAAATGAAAATTTGCGTTTGCAGTATTCGTCATCTGCAAAGCAATTTAGCTGAACGATACATCAAGGAGGTTATAAAGTACCTAAGAATTCTGACACATGAACAGCATATCAGATGGATGCAGTTTTTACCTAGCGTAGAAAGTTTTATTAATGAAGTACCCAATTCAGTAACGCAAGTAAGCCCAATATCTTTACGCAAGCAAATTGTACCAGCAGGACTTTGGAGAGATTCAGAAGAAAATGTAGAAATCAGAAAGCTGTTGAAAAAAGCCAAAGGATTAATTAAGAAAAGTTAGCTGCGATATTTAGAAAAGGAAAACAGGAAGATCGAGACGAAGAAGCAATTTAAGTTAGGAGATTTAGTCATTGTCAAGAAACTGAAGGTAGCGAATAGGAAAAAGAAAATTAGTGATTGCAACACCTACGAGCTAAAGAATCAACACAACGATAAAATAAGGGGACGTTTTCATATTTCAGTGATTTATTCATTGAAACAGAGTTAAATGTTACTAAAAGACGAGTTCAACATGAGAATATAGAAAGGTGTGATTAGAATAGATTAGATTTGTCGAGAAAGGTAGATTAAGCCAATTAACATTGTAAATAATAGATTAGGTTAGCAATATTGTATATAATAGATCTGATTAGTAAACATTGTACATAGTAGATTAGGTTATATAAGAGCATTTAAATAATATGCTTAATGTTGTTTTCTAAAATTAAAAAAATAGAATTATAAACAGATAAGACATTTTTTTGAATTTTGAAAAGAGAAAAATATGCTATAATCACATTTAGTAACCTTATATTTCAAATAATAATTAGTAATTTATAGCATACCCAACAATATAGATATTAGTTGTAAAAATTTCCGGTAAATGAAATAATTTAGATTTCAGATTTGTTATAAAATAGCGTAGGCCTTGTAAATAATAGATAGTATGATGTTTTTAGAACCGAATCATTTTTGTGTAAACAGAAATTAAAATCAGAGTAGGTTTGGCATTTCGTGCCAACTAAAACAAAACTGTAAACAAGACAATTGGGGGCAGCTTCTTCAATAGGTTAGTTGTGTTTTTGCTCAACTTCTCTATAAATGATATTTTATGTGTTGTTAAAGACCAAAGTTTACCAAGAAGTTGTGTTTTTATTGTGGGAGTGTGACCAGGGTGATTTGTTGAAGTTTTCCTTGGTATTGATCTTCCGCAACAGGTAGATACGAAGCATCAAATTGGTCAAGTGTAAGCCAGAGTATTTCAAGTGCTTTTACGGAAATCCGTACAATTTTATAGTGTGTGTACAAAGTGCATAAGCGAGAAATGTACGTGTGGTGCAGCGTAGTCATATAATAACTCTCCAGCTTCATTGAAAGCTTTCTAAAAGGTCATCCAAGTGCAGCCGACATCGAGGTGCAAACGAATGCAGATAAGGTGCTTTGCTAGCAGTAGGTCGGCGGCGACATCCTGTCCAGAGTATCGTGAAACCTTTAGCGAGGCCGCAGGTATACCGAGATAATCTTAGAAGCCATCTAAAGGTCAAATTTCGCCAGCTAAAAAGTGTCTTTTTGTGATTGTGTTCGGTTGGCGTGGGTTTGCGGTAAACTTCCGGTAGTGACGACCCTAGAAACATTTTGTTTCGTAATGCGGTGTACTTACATTCAATTTTTATTGCATAGCAACAGCGTTTACTGCTTGGACATTAACCATTTAAGTAAAATTCGAAGCTGTTTACGTGCTGTTAAAGACCAGTGAACCATCTTGGAATTAATGTCGGTTCCACCAAGTAGAAATATCACGTTAGGAAATTCCCGTCAATTAAATAGCGAGCATACAGAGTGCGTACAAATAAATGTGTAATCAGACTTTAAATAATTTATAACAGCAAAGTAGTAATGTAGCGACCTAATCCTGTAGATGTTGAGTAATTTAAATTATAAAACCCCTCGGGAGAGCGAAAATTCCACAATATGTCAGCCTCGCCCCCTTCTTTCATATAATATAACAACCGCCCAGTATTAAGATTAGTACTTACTTAATAGAGGTTTCTTAGCATTTTACAGTTATGTAAAATCTGTCGATAGTTACATTAACAACCAGTCTTATAAAGGCCACTAACCTGATGTTAACTTTAATTCGCTGTTAAAATAAACAAAAGCGCATCAAAATTTGTTTACTAATGAATAATATGTCATAAGCACTAACGTTTTGATGCGCTTTTGTTTGCTTTAACAGCGAATTAAAGTTAACGTCAGATTAGTGGCCTTTATAAGACTGGCTGTAAGTCTCGTATAACGTCCAGTATGAGCTACAATTGTAAATTATAAGAACAGAATTCAGGTTTATTCGGAAATCACGATAAACAAAAACATAAAATACATTTTAGGATGTGGAAAATGTGAAATGAGCTTTCTTGTATCAAGTTGCTTTCGTGGACCCTCATCAATTATGACGGGGCAGTTTCACTTTAAAAACTAGAATAATAATGCTTTTAGCTCTGACCCTTGCCAGCCGAATGAATCTTATTTAAGTCCATAACTGCAAGCTTTCATTTTATATATCAGAAACAACCTGCAACGAAGCGCTTTGAGTTTGAGTTATCGCAAATTTTTTTCTTATTTCGTTTCGGTGGGTTGATCCACCCCACAGCTAATCCCGCATCGTTGGGAATTGTGATGAAGGTGTTATCTCCAATTCCTGCGGTTATATCAGTTACATGAATTACAGCGAATCCTCATCTGACAATTACTGAGATTATTTATCCCTTTGTCCTCCAAAAAGTAGCTGTCATCGGTTCCTGTCCCGAATTTAATATTAAAGTTATTTTCTCATTTGGGAAAGGGAATTTAACCGGGAGTATTCGAACGTCACTCAGCCCCAAGTTGCAAACAACATTATAAACCGCCAAACGACCATCGACCTTTTCTGTGTTATTCTGTTTGTCATTCGGTACTCATCAAAACAAGCTACATTGCCGTTTCTGCAAGAGGAAAGATAAAGTCTGAGGCGTTCTCCGCTTGTGCAGCTGAGTTGATACTTTGCTAAATTTCAGATTACACCCCCAGATCAAACATCGTCGTAACTGCGCCATGAACTAGGTCAGATGCATTATTAGTACAAAATTGATTTTCGCGAATGAATAATTTGGCCTTAGCTTTGGATTTGCTACCTGCTAACGATAACGGGCAGTCGGCAAATAGCTTGGAAATCCGGGAATTGCGTCCAAAATAACTTCGATCGTTATATAATTTCCACTGACCTGTTGGAAATTCAAATGCAATAGCTGCAAAATTTCGCTCGTAGTAAAATATTTGGTACATTAGTTCTATAACTACTCATACCCTTGGAAATACAGAAATACCGTAAATATGTAAGTAGTTTTCTGGCTTTTTATCTGTACTTCTTATTTGTATAACGTAATTTGTTGATTTTACTTATTCACCGAAATTAAAAATCCAAAAATGTTTATTTAAAAATTAGACTTGCCGTCTTTAACTTATAAATTTTTCGTTGGACATAGACGAATGGATTTCAGTATTTTCTAGCAGTCTTTGCAAACAACTCGCGCAAAATTCGTAATACCTCAAAGAATGTCGACAACCATGACTGTCCATTGAATCGAAAAACCAAGGCTTTCCAAATTCCGATGGAACAATCCACGAGTAGAACTGCTTAAAAGTATTTGTACTTATAGTTGCATTCGTTTTGCAAATTTTTTATGATAGAATAGTACTTACGACCACAACAAGCTCACGCCGCTCCAGGAAAACTAGGGCTAGTTCTCCTCAAAGGGATGTAAAATCGGATGTTTTTTATTGCTCGAAATGCTACGCACTGCAGCGTTATGTAAGACGAACTGCATGGCTAGATACAGTCCGGACAAAGGGGGTGGGATGGTACGCTAAGGGGTAGGTAATTAAATACAAGGTGTTGTTCGCCCAGAGCTCAACGAGTTCTTACTCAAATCGTATTAATCCTTTCAAAACTTAAAACAGGATGTGAAATCGTCACAATACCTTTTAGGAATACTGTGTGAATTAATCCTTTGCCAATGGGAACCTACCTTTATTAATTTTTGACAGGCCACTGAGAAGTGCTGTACATTAATTAACACAGTGCACAAAAAACAAGGATGATACTCTTAACAAGATGGATAACGTCAACAAGCAAATGACATGGACCCAATAAGGTTAATCCTGACTACTAGAAAACGTCATCATATATACAAGTATATAAAATAACCTTATTCGGCCAATGCCGGAGTACCTAATTATTAAAAATGTAAGCACGAAATGCCTGAAAGAGGCTAGTGTTCTGCCTTAACTAGTCTACAAAGCGTCGCTTGAAGAACTGAATGCAGACACAAAACTTAATTTACGTAATTTAATTTACTTTCCGCGGCACATGTATAATTTAAGCAATTGCACTGTTACTACCTTGGTGGCGGGACGTTCCTGCTTGACTGTAAAGATCAATCTTGCTGCGTGCCGCGTTGTTTACACATCTCGACGGTGGGGTTTAAATCTGGTTTTTGTTATTTAATTAACGAAACTTGCTACGAAATTCACGCTTCCTCATTTTGAATTACTGTGGAGCCTGTAAGATTGATCCGGTTGTTAGCCGCAGTTGAAGAATTACTACTAAACTTTTGCCCGCCACGCCATTCCATAGAACTTGCTCGCTCAAATGCTTCGAACTAAATTGAAATAATTTTTATCGCCCAAAAGCGATTGCCTCGCTGAAGGCGGCCGAAGCAGCAGGCTACAAGTTTATTGCCCCCTAGAGGCGACTAGCTGCCACCTACATCTAAACTCGAATTCCGATCGAAAGGCAAAATTTGCAATCGGCAGGATGTATTCCCACACGCGGGGCGCAACGACAAAAATGGGAATTTACGCGGAACCACGCAGGCAATACTCCTTTTTGTATAAGTCAGCAACAGTCGCCCACATATTTGCGTATATATACTTGCGGAATATATTTCCGATGTCAACTCAGCGGCCTTACGGCTCTGCTATATTGGGTTGCATCATGCATAAAAGCTTACATAACCATAGGGGCACGGCTTGTTTAACTTTAATGGACGCGAACAAAGTGGTTTCCATTTAAGTATTTTTACTTTCTTTTACGATAAAGGAAGTATTGGATTCACCCCAAAAATTTGAAATTGAGTTTTCAACAGATCTTCAAGTCCCGTGGTCCCAAAAAACATATTTTTATTTCATTGGTCTGTCTGTGTGTGTGTTTGTGTGTCTGTCTGTGAACAGGACATCTCAAAAACGAAAAGAGGTATGGCATATATAAGTTTTGTGTACTATGTAGATGAGACAGCAAGCTTTTGAAGAAAATCGCATAACTGGAAGTAGGTGTTTACTCTTGTGATTTTTCAGTTTTTTCAATTTTTTCAAAAACGGCTCTAACGATATTTTTCAAACTTTACATTTTTGTTGCATTTTTATTATGTATTGATGTGAGATACATGATTTTCCAGTTGAATACTTCTAAAATGGGTTTCTTTTGTTTTCTTTTTCTATTTTTTTATTAACTTCTATTTCAAATAGAACACCAGGTATATTATTACAATTTTGAATTCAACTTAAGATTTTAGAAAAAAATTGTCTCTTTAACTAACGCTCTATTTTGTACCGTTTCTGTAGAATTTGTAATTTTTGAAAATTTTTGACAAATGCTTAAAAATTGAAAATAAAATTTTTGGCTAATTATAAGATCACTGTAAAAGGAAGTTGTGTGAGTGAATCACACCAGATTTTTTGTGGCCCTCTCCCCTCCTTTATCCATTGAACATGTCGGTACCACTTGAGACATGTCTTCTCTATATTGTCCCGAATTGTTTCTTTGACATCCATCCTTGTTTTAATTTCAACATTTAGGATTCGGTATAGTAGCGGAGTTTAGCCTAAAATCACATACTAGGGTAAAATGACATAGTGCGCCTTTTTCTTGATTGGCACGAGTAAACAATATAAATTTCATAAATTCCAGCGCGACTGTGTACGAGAATAGTTAACATCTAGTACGTTACACTTACTTTGACATATCAATTGCAGGTAAGTTGATTTTACTGTTTGTTTACTGGTTGTCATGACTAAAGCTGATATTATATGGCAAATGCATATTTTGTATAATTGATATGCCGGCAAAACTTTTTGCATATGTATATTAATTATGTGAAAACAAATCGTTTAAGCCAAGTTTCATTTTGCATATTTTGCCTTTTTTTTCCTTTTTTGAGCATATTTTACGAATTTTGCATATTTGGTTATATTTAGCAATAATTTGTAATGTTTGAAGAACCTTTTGAATTTTTTTTATAAAATTTACTATTTTATTTAATTTATTAATAACATTTTTATGTACAACTAAGATATATACTTTCACTTTCTGCCGTTGGAGTGCAGTGTGCATATCGAAATGAGCAGAGGAAAGGGGAAGTCCCTGTTAAAATCTTTGACTATATAAACATAGACTGCCAGCAGCCCCCATTTTTCCCATAGCAGCAGTGTATAAGGAATCGGCCAACACAAAATCCATTTCAAAAGTGTTGGGTGAATAACAGTCTGGTGGGGTTAGGAGAAATCTCATTTTTATGTTGCTTACAACGTGAAGTTGGTGTTGGCAGTCCATGATTATATAGTCAAACATTAAAATGAATGACGTCTTTGAATAAAAATTAGAGAAATAAATATACTCATACAAAATAATTAAAATTTTTACATTATTTAGAATACTTCTACTTATTTTCAAAAAAACTTAGAGCATATTATGTGCATATATTATAACTTTGGGTGAATATACTTAACAAAATGTATGCATATATATGCGCATATTTTCGTACTTTTGAGTGCATATAATTATCAGCTTTAGTCATGACATTAGGGAAGTAAGGTAAAACGTACTCCCCAAGGGAAGTAAGTGAATTACGTGTTATTACAGTAATTTTAGTTTTGTAAGTGGGCTAAACGGGTCTGAACTTAACTGATCCTAACCTATTTGAAATGTAAAAACTTGTTAATATAAGTAGGGTTAGGGTATAACCGTAAATTTAAAAGAAATGTATACAGTGTGGTCCATTAAGTGTGCAACAAATGGGATTTTTTTTTATTAGTTGTACAATCGAAATTTAAATATTGCCAAAAGTTAGTGCATGTTTGATAATCATATCAGATGCCATTAGATTGACTTCAGGTCAAACAATATACAGGGCAGGACAAAAGATATAAAATTCGTTCAAGAACAAAGTTACCTTATTTCAAAAAATACAGCAAAATTTTATTGATTCTTTTTTGGAAAATTTTGTATTACCCCCGTATGATACATATTTTTATTATTTTTATTTTATATGTATTTAAAGTAGCCACAACCACATCCCTTTTAAATAACTTTTAGCAACTTGAAGCGTATTTGTAAAATTTACTTGGATTTATATTTTTTTAGGTAAGCGTCCACTTCATGTTTGTTGCAACGATATTTAACAGAACTTTAGAATTTCGCAAATATTCTTTTTAACAAAGCAAATGCTTTACTAATAATAATTTACATATGAAAAACTCTTAATAAAATCAGAATAATAAAAATATGTATCATACGGGGATAATAAAAAATTTTACAAAAAAAAAAAATCAAAATTCGAATAGGAGGCCGTGACTTTGTATTTGAGCATAACTTTTGATTCTAAACAACTTTTCTCAATAAAATTTTGCTATATTTGTTGAAATAAGGTAACTTTGTTCTTGAACGAATTTTATATCTTTTGTCCTGCCCTGTATATTGTTTGACTTGAAGCCATTCTAAGGGCATCTGATATGGTTATCGAACATGCACTAACTTTTGGCGGTATTTAAATTTGTGTTTTACAACTAATAAAAAAAATTCCCATTTGTTGCACACTTAATGGACCACACTGTATAATGAAAATTATTCAAATTTTTGTTGGGCATGGAGAAAAATATTATAAGCATGCTCGGGAAGTAACTATCTACAACCAGTCTAAAACTTTGCCAGCTCTCGCTCGCTCGGGCTGGAAAACTCGTTCTCGACTGATAAAAGCTGCTTACTTCC
Organism: Agriotes lineatus; assembly: GCA_940337035.1. Taxonomy (NCBI): domain Eukaryota; kingdom Metazoa; phylum Arthropoda; class Insecta; order Coleoptera; family Elateridae; genus Agriotes; species Agriotes lineatus. The sequence goes on from CALNHX010012069.1 coordinate 11,774, forward strand.
CTTGATGCTTAAATAACTATTTCTATTATTACATTTAAGCATAAAAAAACTATAAGATGCTAACCAAACCATTTTATAGATTGCATGTGATTCTTTAGTTATTCTTTAAACCGGAAACGTAGATTCAGCTGTTAGAAATTAATTTTAGGTTAGGTATTTGAACAATCTTCTGTAACGTGTTTATCAGTGTAAAATTACACACCTCTTGTTAGTTTAAAATGACATACTATGTCAATTTACCCATACTTATTTGAGTGAAATGTTCAAATCATTTAATTTTACGTATATCTATTATTTCTTACAGAATGGTTGGCAGTTATAAACGAAAGTCAAATCGCCAGTCGTAGGACGCACTACACAATACACACGCAGCGTGCAATAGATGCTGTTAAAAATGGTGACATGGGGTGGCTAAAAGCTTCTAGGACATCTAACCTGCCCAAGGCTACACTACGGTGAAGATGTTCGGATAAAAATCAGCAAATCAAAGGCATCGAAAAGCAACTTGGTCAGTATGTCTCTACCTTTCCTTGAGTACTTGAAAGAGACCTCGTAAAACATATAAAATTGTTAGAGTCTTGTTTATTTGGCCTAACATGTAATGATGTTCGTTCTTTGGCATATCAACTGGCAGATCGAAATAGTCTTGACCGTTGTTTTAATAAAGTTACAACTCGATGGGATTGGTTGTACTATTTTCGCAATAGGCACCCGGACATCTCAATTAGGAAGCCAGAAGCGACATCGGCAGCTAGAGCGCAATCATTTAATAAGCCTCAAGCAGAAACATTTTTCAAGACATTGCAGGAAACTACCCAAAAGCACAATATTAATGTAACCCGTTTATGGAATGTAGATGAATCGGGACTTTACACAGTAGAAAGGCCAAGTAAAGATTTTGCAATCAAAGGAAGAAAGCAAGTTGGATTAATCACAAGTGCGGAAAGGGGACAACATGTTACCATGGTAGCTTGTATAAGTTCTGCTGGTGGTTATATTCCACCTGCGTTTGTCTTCCCACAAAAAACTGGAAGAAGAAACTTACAGATGAAGCACCAACAAGAACATTAGGAATTTCTCAGAAACCGGTTGAATGACACCGGTGAAGTTTTTTTTTTAGCTTTGATGAAGCATTTTAAAGAATATGCTAATCCATCTCCAGAGAAGAAAGTCTTGCTTTTAGTAGACGGCCATGCGAGCCAGAAAAATATCGATGTGTTAACTTATGCCAACCAGCATGGTATTGTCATTTTATGTTTTCCCCCACACTGCACACATCGCTTACAACCATTAGATGTGTGCTTTTTTAGGTAACTCGAAACCTATTATGAGTGTATTCCAGAAGACTGGAATTTGGACTATCAATCCAGATATTTTTCTAGATTATTTATTTAACCCAGCATTAGCTACAAACGTTGAACAAAATTCACAGGTCTTTTTGGAAAATAAAGTTCTACAAACACAAAATAATGCACTTGATGCTTCCATGATAATTGAAAATTTGTATGAAATCCAAAAGAATGAGACTCCTAGCTAGAATCTTCTAACAGTTCGACCTCAAGACATTTCACCACTATCGAGTGTTTCTGGAACCCTATATAGAAGAGATATATAGAAGAGATGAAAACCAAGGCAATAGAGAAGAAGGCAGTTGAAGAACGCAAAGCAGCTAAAAGGGCGAAAAAAAATTTGTCACAAATCTGTGAAACACAGAATGAAATGGAAATTAATGATGACGATGATAACCTCCTTCCCTGTCTGTATTGTAATAAGTTGTACTCTCTTTCCAAATCTAGAGAACCTTGGATTAGATGCATGTTGTGCAACAAATGGGCCACTGTGAATGTGCGGATATACCCAAAATGAAATAGTTATTTTCATTACAAGCGTCGAAAGTAGCAAATATCGTGCGAGTGTTGATTAGATAAACGAGGGCGTAGCGAAGCGAAGCCCGAGTTGATCTAAAACACGAGCACAGATATTTGCACTTTCGGGCGAGTTATGAACACTATTTTTTAGACGACCACTCAAAGTAAATTCTATTTTTAAGAATTGTTTTTATTTCGTTTGTAAAATTGATTGTTATATTATTATTAATAATGGTGAGGCACTAACACCCCATGGAGGAGCTTGGCCTGTTGGTACAATTAATTATACAAAATTAGAGCTTATTGGAAGCAGAGCAACGAATAAAGCAAAAGCGTCTGGATTATTTGAATCACGGTCTGCTGAATTTTGTGATAAACTTCAAAGTGACGTTTGTCACACAATTAAGCAGGCCGTGATTTGAATAACTTTGTGGCGTTACGATATGACTAGTACGATATAATATCGTGCTAGTGCATGAAATTGTCAACTTTCTGTAGTAGGCTGCTGTCGCGATAATGTTACTTTCATATGTGGTCGTCTAAAAAAATAATATATTTGTGAAATATGCAAGCTATAATCACAGGTGTGTCACTTTAGGCAAGATGGTATGGGTAAAATTACACATTTATGATTTGGTTGTTAGGATTTTTCAAGAACATACGTCAATTTTTCCACGACCGGGAGTAGAAGTCGGTTTCTGTAGCATCAAAATTGTGACAAAAGTAAAACATTTACTCCCTAGAGACTAAATAAGACAAAAATTTCCCTAGAAAATCGTACGACACTCATCAATGACCAATAGAAAAATTTGTTCACGAGCCGTATCCAAGACAACAACAAAATTTCTTGGAAATTTTTTGTAGGTAGACATTACTTCTTTTTAGGGTTTGTGTCGTTACGATTTTCTTACCGAATCTCCATTCGAGCATTAATTCATATCCGGAAATTATTTTTCGTGCATTCAACAACGTTCTAATTTGCCCTCGCGTCCCGCTCGGGCAAATTAATACGACGTTGTTGGAACGCACTCAAAAAAATTTCCGGAAAGAATTAATGCTCTTATGAGATTATATGTGAGAGTTTTTATTATGACTGACAGAACAATTATGTCAAATTCGAGGTTATCAGGAATTTGACATAATTGTGAGCACTTGTCATAATGACTTACAGTGCCACAAACTTTAAAATTTACCATAGGCTACTAATTTTAAAATAATTGTAACTAAAATGTCCATAAATGACGTTTAAAAAACGGGTTTTCGTTTTAAATCTTCCTGCAACGTGAAAAAATAGTATATGTAACTCGGAGAGAATGGTATTTTGCTTCAGTGCAATTTCTGACTCTCGGGCTTCGCCCTCGAGTTAAAAATTGTACCTCAGCAAAATAACGTATTTCTCTCCCTCATTGCATAATCTACTATTTTCCACCACCGGGAGTAGAAGTCCGTTTCTATAGCATCAAAATTGTGACAGAAGTAGAACATTTGCTCCCTAGAGACTAAATAAGAAAACAATTTCCCTAGGGAGTTTTCATTATGACTGACAGTTTTGACACAAACTGACGCAAAAACTAACCTGCTAACCTCGAATTTGACATATTTCTGAGCTCTTGCCATAGTGACTTACAGTGCCACCAACTTTAAAATTTACCATAGGTTACTAATTTTAAAATAATTGTAACTAAAATGTCAATAAATGACGTTTAAAAAACGGGTTTTTCGTTTTTAATCTTCCTGCAACGTGAAAAAAATAGTATATGCAACTTGGAGATAATGCTATTTTGCTTCAGTGCAATTTCTCTCCCTTATTGCATAATCTACTATTTTATATGTGCAGATGAATCATTATGTTAAGACAATCCTATGTTAATTTTTTGGCAATGATCTTTCAATAAATAAACAAGTTACTTAATGTTATAATAGTGGTATGTCGTTTTAGTCCAAATTCCCCTATAGATAATCCACAACTGCGCCTCCAGTACATTATTTCGGTCGCTTTTATCACTCTTCTTAACATGAAATTTCGGCTTAGACCGCTTAGTATTTGTATATGAACACCCTGGCTTAATGTTCCTTGCACCTTGCGAAGTCGAGCAAAAACCCGCGCGATGGACCTGCTCTTTGGTGGCTCGTGTTGTTTGAGTATCTTGAGAACGAGGATACTTAGGCAGATTTGGCCGTTTTGTCGTTTGTGCATCCATATTCACTAACTTTTCGCAAGACTTTGCAACTTGCATCATCAGAGTGAAAGTCGCACTAAGAAACGACGGTAGGTAAAGTTAAAGGTTCAGGGTTATTTCAATTCCCCCAACTGGGGGCGGGCTGCTATAGGGACCTTCCGTCCCTCTTCAGCCAAGAACGGGAATTATAGGATGGGTGAGAGAAAGGAGGGGTGGAGAATGGAAGAGAGGCCAGGAAAGGTGGAGAAGTACTGCCCCGGCATTCGCCTCAGAGAAGGTACTCTGTTGACTCAGGAAAACCACCTAAAAACCTGAATCAAGGCAGGCGGCCGCAGGAATCGAACCCACGACCTCCCGAATGCTAAGTGGACGTGCTACGCACTATGCCACGGAGCTCGGTAGAGAGAAACGACGGTCGGTGTGGAGCTATTTATAGTCCTCCGTGCCAGACGCGCGGAGTGGCTTAACGCTGGTTGGTCGTCCGAGTGCAACGTAATCCGTGGGGCGTGGCCGTATGACGCACAGTGGTTGTAATGCTTTAGATCATGTATCACAGGGGTCCGCGTTTTACTAAGCTTAAAGCCATCTTCCCTGTTGATATTATTTGGATGTTTTTCTATTTCTATGGCTTCACGTATCACTCGCGGGAGGTAGTGAGGTATTCTGGCAAGTACACTTGCGTGCTCAAATTCTATAGCGTGCCCATTTGTAAACGTATGCTCAGCTACGGCTGATTTTGTGATGCGTTTGTGTTTGCAATCGCCTTTATGTTCTTGAAGTCTTAGATCAACTGAACGACCAGTGTGTCCAATGTAACTCGAGCCGCAAGAACAAGGAATGCGATATACGCCAGCGGTTTTTAAACTTGGAGTCTTGTCTTTTACCGATCTGAAGCCGTTACCCACAGTTTTCTTGCTCGTGAACACAGTTTTGATGTTGCATCGTTGCAGGACACGTCCTATCTTATCAGTCGCGCCTTTAACGTAAGGTAGAAATGCTATGCCTTCCAGAGGTGGGGATTCTTCTTTAGCCTTTTGTGTCATAGTCTTGTCTAGTGCTTTTCGTATGGCGGTAGTTGTGTATCCGTTCTTTTGTAGAGAGTCAAACAGATGTAGCTTTTCTCTCTCTAGATTTTCTTCATCTGAGATACGAACGGCTCTTGTCGCCAAAGTCTGGAGAACTGTTGCTTTTTGCATTGGATGATGGTGTGAGTCAGCATTTAGATATCTGTCCGCGTGTGTTTTCTTTCTATAGATTGCATGTCCTAAACTGCCATCTGATTTACGTTTCACAAGGACGTCTAGAAACGGAATACTGCAATTTTCCTTTACTTCCATTGTGAATTGTATGTTGGGATGTACAGAATTCAGGTGTTTTAGGTGTTTTGAAAGCTGATGACAGTGCTAGATAATTTTATGTGGTAATTCCCTAGAGTTGATAGCCAATAAATAATGGTACATTACAATACAAAGCTCATAAGGTTATTATATGAGCGATTTACATTCAACCCACATTGGACATTCCTTAGTTCTACCTCCAATACAGCTACAATATTCTTTTCCGTACGATTCTAGGAAATACTTTGTTTATACTACTGAACAGGGTTTTAACTCTTCAGTTTTCGCACTTTTCCAGGTCACCTTTCTTTTGAAGTTTTATCATCCCACTTTCTCTTCAATCTTTTGGAAATGTTTCTTCTTTTCGATGTTTTCTCTATCACTGGGTATAATATTTTTACTATCGTTGCTGTAGGTACTTTTAATAGATTTGCCTCAATCTGGTGTATTACTAGAGCTTTATGATTCACTGCTCATTCAATTTCATCCTCCGTGGGTGGATCAACCTCAACTTTCGGTTCTTGGCTCAGTTTTATCTCTTCAGTAGTTCCTGGGTTTTCTTATTGTTCTGCATTTAGTAATTCACGTAAGTATTCTATCCATATTGACATTTCTTTCTCTTATGTGTATAATAGTTTCCACCCTTTCTCTTTATGCTCGGGATTCGTTTTCTACCATTGCCTAGCTTTTGTATATTTTTGGATAGTTCTCTCATGTTTCTTCTTTAAACAGTATGATTCGCATTTTGAGCTATGCCTTCAGCATGTTTTCGTTTGTTCCTTATACTTACAGTTTTTATATCTTTGAGAATTGTTTTATAACTGTCTTGTAGTCTCCTTTTTTCCGATTTTTTTGCTAATCTTCTTTGTTTAATATTTTTTCTTGCTCTAATCAGTCCCCATGTGCCATCCAGTATATATATATATATACCGGGTGTCCGTTCTCAAAGTCGAACATAGGCGATTAACATTGTATTGAACGTTTTTGCCGATTCCTGCTCGCCAATTCAACTTACAGGGAAGGTAATGGTATCAATGGAAAGATAAAATTATTACGCATCAAATGATACCAATAATAATATTCAAGATGCGATTTTTATTTTAAAATACTAATTTAAAACTTTGTAACGCTTGCCTCGTATAAATTTTTCATCAAGACATTAAATAATGTAATTAAATTTACATTTCGCCCCTTCAAGCATTATCGCTTCGTGCCAACGTCCGAGGGAGAGATAAGCCGACTCCAGTTCGGCCTGCGCCGAAAATTGCGAATAAACAATCCGCGCGCCGCTCGTCCCCACCAGAGGATGGACGTGGTGGTTACCACGATAACACGACGCCAATACGTATAAAAGTAAGCACGGAGCGAATTTCAAAAGAGAATTTTACCTGTCCTGTCATTAGTATTTTCCCGTAGCTACGATTGAACCCGAAGCCTCCATTCTTGGGGACCGTGTTCCGAGCTAAGCTTTAATTGAACCCGTTCCCTAAATAAACAGCTTTAAGAAACGACGCCCACAAATGGGAAACCGTTTCGCTGTTTAAATTTAACACTTGTAAATATCCCGAACTAATAATTATTGAAACCGTTTCGCTGTTTAAATTTAACACTTGTAAATATCCCGAACTAATAATTATTGAAATATTTCCTGGAGGACGCTAATAATTAATTATACCAAAATTTCCTGGACGACGTATTCGAAACGAGGGTTTAACAAACCAGGCCGTTTCATATGTCAATTTGGCAATGCAAAAATAAATCCAGCGTCCAACACACGATTTGCTTGGCCCAGAAGGCCACTGTAAGAGTGAACTTAATTTCTGTTTGACTGCAGAATTGTACTCACCGTACTAAACAGCCCCTATCGTAACCTGGAGGATCGGCGACAACCTCGTGGCCGTGGATCACCACCACGAAGAGGAGCTCCAGCTGGATTGGCGCCGTCAACTGCCTCTTCCTGCCGCAACACATACAAACACTCCACCGTATCCACGAGGATTACACCGCTGACACGGAGTCGTAAGGCGAAAACATAAAATATTCGAAATTAACCTATCTTTGCAGTTACACGAGGTTCCAACACCGAAAGTGACATCCGAGTCTAGAAGTTGGTACCACTGCAAAATACTTTGGGCAAATCGACTTCGCGGTCAGTGGCGTCCCGTCGATTTCTGCAGAGGGCGGCCCGTCGGACCTTCGATACATAGATGCAGAACGGGTTGCCGAGACGTAAAGAACAGGCGACTGGATGCCCATCCTAATTAATTAAACGCATTGTAGAATACTTTTATTTGATTTCTTAAGAACAAAACCTATGTTTGTAAATACTGAAACTTATAATTAAACTGTTTAACATTATCCTAGTGTTTGCTTGCTAATATTCGAGTGTATATCTGGCTGGACTAAATTATTCTCCGACTGACAAGCTACCTGAAGGAAATTCATTAAATTCATTAGCCCTAATTAGCAGAGGGCTGGTACCGTTACAACTTGGGAATTTTTAAATATGCCATGCCTTGCTTTTCAAGTTCGATAGCATTTGTCAAAAAATTGGTAGTTATTTGACGTAACTCAGGTATTTTCTGTCAACGTCTGTTAAAACTATCTACAAAAAAATGAATTATTTCAATGATGAACGAGTGACTGCACTAATGTTAATTGCCTATGTTCGACTTTGAAAATGGACACCCGGTATATATATATATATATATATATATATATATATATAAATAATTTTTTCTGATTAGTTCTTGATTATCTCCCTATAGTGCTAATACAGGTATTAAGAAAAGCTTGTTTACATTTCTTCCATGTATCTTTAACACCTTTGTCTAGTATTACATTGCTAAACTGTTTCTTATTTCCTTTATCATCGGTCTACTTTATGTCATACTTCGTTTTATTCCGTTTGCTTCCCTTTTGTTTTTTTATGTTTATTGCTATTTTCGCCATTATCAGATAATGATCACTCTCCATATGGGCGACTTTTTTCTTTTTTGTATCTAACAAGAACCTATTATATCTCAGATTTACACATATGTTGTGTAGTCAGCGCCAGCCCAAATTAGTGTTTCTAGGTATAATAATGCTTTAAAATTTTATTTCGCAAAGAATCCATAATCAGTACTTGAATCCTTTGTACGCGCAAATTGACAATTAATCAAACCGACCCAGCAGTGCGCGACGCCACGTAGAACAAAGTTTCCCGTAATCCTTCTATTCCCTTAGAAAATAATGCAGATAAGGAAGCACGGAAAGGTATAAAAGCAGGATGCTCACCTTATTGAAGGCACTTTCATCCAGCCACTAAATAAGCCCAGCTTTAACTGAAAGAGCTGTCAAGCCTTTGCAATTAGCCGAAGTCAATACTCTGTGACCTAGACGTCCAAAACCGTAAAGTCGCTTGAGTCCCGAGGCCCACCTGAAAAACCTCTTAAAAACACCCGACCCCGAAATCTCCTCGCATATTTGTGTGGCCTGTTAATCTCAGCACCTGCAGATATTGATTTGAAACCGCTCTCCAGGTCGTGTATGTGACTTGGTCTTAGCACCTGTTCACAACCTCCAGAATAACCCTCAAACTGAAGCTCGTGGCTTGTTTAATTCAGTATCTGAGGTGTAGTACTCTTCTCTCCATACTTATATGTCAGAACTCTAACACTAGGCAGCAGAAACGACAATAATACGCTCCTAGATAGGCCATGGCAAACATTCAGATTTGTCCGTGATAACGACCCACCAGGTCGATTTACTGACAGAATTAATTAACGACAAGATCTATCTGTACGAAGACACTTCTATGTCCCACTACGAGGTTCTAGGGCAACACCAGAGGAAATCACAGCTTCATCTCCGACCCCGAAGCTCCGATACGCAAATTCGCAGCAAGTCTTGGCAAATTGCCTTCCGGTGTTGGGACTTTAACTAGGTATCGCGGTGCCCAGGCGGCCGTGAAAAGTAGCCTCAGAGACCGTCTACCACCAGTTCTACTCGATTGGTCGCCAGAACCTCAGTCAGGGTTGCTGGTTGAAATTTAGCAGTATTTGTTTGAAACTAAATGTAAACAACGCAACGATTTGGCGCAGGTTCAATGTGGGCGCCATGCCAGACAATCTCGCAGTCGCGGCTAATCCAAGACCGGAATTAAATTTGCCTGGTACTGCTTGCTGTAAAAGGGTAAAAAAAGGTTTTAGTAGGACACGCAAGGACAAGCTTCCTAACGCGGTGGTTTTTGGGCACAAAAAGAACAGCTCGAATGTGCAATCACTGCCAAATCCGCCGAAGCGAAGGGAACATCGACCTTAAATAAGTTCGAGGTCTCAAATCCTCGAAGACATGAGGGTTTACATAATTTCACTACTTCAAACCAACCAAAAACCCTATACAAGCATCCCCGAACTTGTGAATTACACCTTTTATGAACTGCTCGCTTCCAGTTGCCAGCGAAGAAGAAAGAGCGTGTCAAGGCCTGCCATCGGTTTTCCCCAGATAAAGGCATATCGCAATTGTCACGGCCAAAGCGGGTGCGCAGTGCGCGGGAAAAATAATATTCGAATTCGAAATTACGACAGGTGGAGCATTCTACACATAACAAATGTTTTAACAGATGTTCTAATTTCGAGATAAATAATAAAATTATGAATCAAATTTGAGTTGTACCACTAAAATATTTCTTTTGTTGCAAATTGCATGTTTCGACTGTCAAAATGTTATAGCCAAAAGTTCACATTCCGAATTGCATTTAAGAGCATATTATCCATATAGTTGCAGATAAATGCTCAGAATTTCGTTTCATAATAATTATAGGCACCTTAAATTTCCTAAATCAATTACACATACATATCATATAATTAATATTGGTTTTTTATATATTAGTTAAGCACTTACCTAATTGCAATGACATGCATAGCGTAAAACAGACAGCAGCAACCATATTCTGGGATCAAACTTCCTCACAAACAGAAATGTTGAAGTTGAGTTGATACCTGGAAATATAATTTATCTGAAAGGCATTTTCTTTTGTGTTATTTTCTATTCAACTTATATATTTACTTGCAACTGCAAGAACTCGAACCGTTGCAAAACTTCCAATACACAACGTCACATACTTATGATGTGTTTGCAGACAAGCTTAAATAAATGTTAGTTTTGAAAGTTTACGTAAGTGGTATTACTGCGGCCGAATAGAACAAACTATATTTCGCGGTTTCAAAGTTCTAAGATAACTGGAAGGTCATATGTTAAACTATAAAATGATACCAATATTGCTTTTCGTGACCACCAACAGCTGAAGTACCGAAGAAAATGTGCAACATTATTAAGAGGTGACTCGTTTCTACCTGTAAAATAGGATTTCAGTTGAAAAACTGAAGGGCCGTTTTCCCTCTCCATCAGAAGTACAACATTTGTTTGAAGTTAACACCAATATTACTCACAAATTTTTTGTACTCTTTAAGCATTAACTAAAGGAAGCAGTGCTTTTTTGTGACGGTACGCAACGGTACGTCGTACCGGAACCTTTTTTATTGGTAATGCCATTACAATTCAATTTTTTGTTAAAATACGAAAGTAAAAGAAATTACGGTTTTTGCCATTATGAAATTCCTAGAATCGGATACCTACAAGCCAATATTCACAGAAAGGTTTTAACTTTTAAGAATGCTGAAATGCATGTTGTTATCTGTTATGTCTCTGTTTACTTACGCGTTACGCTAGGCTGCATTTTCGCATGGAAATTGGCAATTAGTATTTAAGCTGTAACTCAAAACCTGTAGTTTTATGTTTACTGTCCTACTGATAAAGTTGTAAATACTTAGCCTTAGCCCTTACTTACTCTCAGTTGGAATTATACAGCTTTACGTTCACTTCCCCCTTGTGGATTGGTTCAGTAAAAATTTTGCATATACATAGTTTCTTCACGTTTGTTTAGTGGTTACACGAGTTGTGAGTGATTTATTGTGAACAAAAACTGTTGTAATTATATAAGATGAAACGCATTACAAGTTTTTTTTTCTCCAGTAGCAAATAAAAATTTAAAGGCCGTTGAGGAATCCAATGAAAGTACAACTGCAGCAAATAGTTGATTCCCCATGAACTGCCGGAAGTGTCAACGTCTAGTTTAGATAAAGAAACTAAAAATGATTGGTCCAGTTGCTGGACCATTGATCAGAAAAATGATTTTTGCAAGAAATGCGATTGGCTAGATTACGAAAATGGTAAACTTGGCTGTAAACCCTGCAAAAAAATTGGAACTCTTGGAGTAGAAAAGAAAATGGGAATGAAGATTTCGAAGAAATGGGCAAATGTTGAAGTTTTATACTTTGGGGAAACTAGACAACAACATTTAACGTCTTTAAGAAAAAACATTTCTGATCACAAAGACACTGCAGCACATAAAGCCTCGCTAAAATTGATCGCACAAGCTGCAAAAGAATCCCTGGAGAACGTATGTTTGAAGAGTCTGTCTCGGGAAAAACTGATTACGGCAAAAAAATTTCGCACCGCATATAAGGTTGCTAAAGAAAATCAATCTTTTTATAACTTTGAATCGGAAATTAACTTGCAAGAACTAATTGGCACGGATATGGGTCGCATTCTTCATTCGACTAATGCGTGCATTAACATAATTAATCACATAAGTGAAGAAATGAGGAAAAATTTGGTAAAACAAATTACGATGTCAGGCAGTAAATTTGCATTGATAATTGACGAATCAACTACATTGAGTAAGAAGTCAACTTTAATTGTGTATGTTCGAATTTTTATTTCAGACACTGTAATGACTTCCCCTGTAAATTTATTTCTAGATTTAATTGAACTGGACAGTGTTACAGCAAGAGGAATTTTTGACTGTTTATTACAATGCCTTTTTTCGCATGGGTTGACAGAAACTTACCTAAAAAGTAATTTAATATCTATTGCTTGTGATGGCGCGGCTGTTATGATGGGCAGTAAGAACGGTGTAACCCAACTATTGAAAAATAAATTTCCATCTTTAATTGTGTGGCACTGTGCTAATCATAGGTTAGAATTGTTAGTGGGTGATGCTGTAAAATATGTGTCGGGTGTTAATCGGTTTAAATCGTTTATTGATAAACTGTACGTGATCTATAATGCATCACCGAAAAATGCAAGAGAATTAAAATTGTGTGCAAATTTACTCGACATTGAACTATTAAAAATTGGACGAATATTAAGTACACGATGGATAGCATCGAGTTTTCGGTCTGTTTTGGCTGCTTGGAATAATTACCAAGCTCTCACAAATCATTTTGAAGAAGCCAAAAATGATTCAACGCGTGATAAAACAGATAGATGTAAATATGAGGGCTTGCAACGTAAAATTACATCCAAAAACTTTATATTAGACTTGGGTTTAATGTGCGATTCCCTTCAAGAGTTATCTGATTTAAGTTTGGATTTACAAGAACGGAATATAGATCTGTATAAGGGCAAGTAACAAGATCAAAGCAATTATACAACTTTTTCACGAAAGGAAAACAAATCCAGGATCGTTTTACAAATATGCTCTTGAAGCTGTGGAAAAAGGACAGTTTCAAAATCTTCCACTTAGTAGCAAGGAAAAGAAGAATAATCCTCCAATTAATACACATACTTTCTATGAAACTTTAGAAGAATCGATGAGATCTAGACTGCTTGATCCTACTAGTATAAATTTAGCGGCAGCAGCAAGAGTATTTGATAAAAATCATTGACCTAAAGACGTGAATTCCCAGTTAACATATGGCGAAGATCAAATACGAGATTTAGCAACAACCTTCCAAATTGACGAAAGAGATGCAGTGCGTGGATTTCGCGAATATCTCCTTGATAAGATAATTCCCGAAAAATTAAAAAAATTAGTGAATGCGTTGAACACTACCAATTTCGTCCAGTGAATGTGAACGTGGATTTTCCCAGATGAATTTAATTATGACCCCCAACAGGGCTTCTTTACTGACAAAGACAGTGTCTTCATTGCTGTTTGTCAAAATTGTGGGGCCACGTTGAAATTGACATTTAATAAACTTTTTATGTCACATAAAATCATGGCCTGGTATTATTAATGTTAAAAATTAAAATCGTAACCGAAAACTTTGAGGTCTAATAACTCGGAACCAAACCCCGATCGACAAAAATTTTATTTCGCATTTTTTAACCAGAACATGATGCTGGAATCGCCTGTTCATTTTGTTCAACCAGTTATAAATCACCCTGTATATGATTTTTCGCGTTTTTTGACCAAAAACTGCCAATATCTCAAAGAAGATGCATTTTTTCGAAAAAAAGTTTCAAATAAAAGTTATTCATATTATATATTCTAATTTTCTATGAATTTTCAACTATTGACTGCTACTAAATGTCAGTTTGACTTTAAACAACTATCAAACAATAATCAAATCAAAATGACAAATATTCTTTCTACTCACAAATCAAAGACTCAATTCACTAAAGTGAGTGCTGTGTTATATTTATTTCAAGTGTTTAATTGTCATTTATTCAATATGCTTCTATAGGACTAATTAAAAACCAACCTGATTTCCTCTTATTTTACTGTTATTCACATTTAACACCACTGCTCCTGACGTTCACAGCTACGCTCATTAACAGCCGATCTTCCATACTAATCCAATCAACTCGAACACGTCCAAACCCCAGGCTCCTGAACTTTACCGTCAATCGAACAGCCTCCTGGTCAGTTTCCACTAACAGATGGTATCCAAACTAATTTCCCATTGTCCTCAGCTCCTACTTTGCAGTAACCAACCCAAATCAATCAGCTGCACTGGTAACTCCCTTCAAATGATTGATCCGTACAATCACCAAATCCAGTAATTAGTATAACCCATTCCTCGCATATAGTAAACCATCCAACTCCAATCAAATATTATTTTATTCTTCTTACTTGCTGCTAATTAAACCATATTCCATTATCTTTGCAATGACTGCACACTTGTATCATTTCATAATGATATTCTCACTTAATTTCACCTCGCAGATTTGTTAAAAAAAACCTTTTTATTTGTATTCAGCCAAATTATTTATACAAATAAAGGCTAAATTTCCAGTTTTTATTAATACAAAATTATTTTTTCCAAAACTATGTCTACATTTTATGAGTTTGTTATTATCACTATCTTAAACTAATTTTAAAATTATGCTAGTTACAACTATTAAAGCACTCTTTTTTAAAATTAAATGTTCTAGTTTTACCTACTACATGCTATATTCTAATAGCAAGCATTTTTGTCACATGATAACATTATCTTATCTTTCATATTAACTTTCACCACCCTGATTGGATACTTAATTATTATAACTTAACAAAATCAATTATAAATTGTCTCAAATTCAATTTCTATTACTCAATTCAACTTAACCAACAATCTTATTCAAAATTTTCTAAATTTAATTGTATTAATCTTCCAAATTTATTCCTTTTAATTTTTATTTAATAAGTGACCTATGCGTATCATAATAATATATATATATATATATATTATAAATGAACAACAGATTATGTGAAAATTACTGTTTTGGAGCCAAAATAATGGTCAATTCATTTTAAACTAACAAAAGTGAATTATATAAAAGAAAATTGCTGGAAATTCTTGCAAACTCTTATATAGTTTTCCGAGGTTTGAATATTTATGAGCAGTTTGATGATGATCATTTTATAGGTTTTCGAGGGTGTACATTACGAATTAATTATGCGATTTTTAATGTTTTCCAGAAAAATATGTTTTCGTTGATATTCTTTTTACTTTGAATATTAAAAAATAAAAAAATTGTAATATAATGAAATTGAGAATTTAAATTTGATGACAATAGGAAAGGAACTTTCTGGAGCTGCAAATGTATAATAAAAAAAATAGTATCAATATTTAATATGAAAAAATTACTTATTTATTAATTATTTTTCTTATCTATTTATAGATAAATCGTCGTTCATTATAAACAAATTTGAATTAGAAAATGTGCGTAATATTCTAACTTTAAAAAATAAAATATTACTATATGAAATTACTACATGGGTAAAACCACCGAAACATCTATTTTGTCCGCTGCAACTTGAACAAATTTCGAAAAAAGCAGTTATAGTGACAGATCAGACCAACACAGTACATGAAGAAAGAGATATCAGTCATTCGCAAGAACAATATTTTAATATAAATGACCCAGATAAAATAAAAAAATGGTCTAAATTTATATCAACATTAGACAATAACGTTAAACAAGGTTTAGAAGATGATCCATGCGGTTTCTCAGAAGCAATAAATGCTTGTTGTGTAGCTTAGGACAAAAACCTGAATTCCACTCAACATTAATAAGTGGATTATTTGGAATGTTTAGATTTCATCAGGCTAAACCCATCAGAATTATCAATAAAACGCAGAGAAAAGGGAAAAAGATAAGCGTCCAACCAACATCTATTGCCAGAAGAAAATCGATAGCCATAGGGAAAAGTAGATTGCAGTCAGGAGGAAGAATTCAATCACTCACAAAGAAAAAGAAAAAATCATCACATTCA
>CALNHX010012070.1:0-27687 GCA_940337035.1 Agriotes lineatus
GCCATTAGAAAGCAGCAACCGCAATTGTGCAAACTCAAATATTGACGAAGTAACGTTGCCATTCCTCAGGTGACTTCGACATTCAAGGTTTTTCCTAACCAAACAGTAAAGAACGAGTACCACACAGTAAAATAGCCTTATCTTATCGAGCGCGGTTGATAAGAAAGTACACAACAATATTATTACATACCACTTTTACGTCGTTTCTTAGCGTTATGCAACGACCAACCACACTTGAAACTCTACAGAAGTAATAAAAATTGCTAAAAAAATCATGACCATTTCTTATCTCGTTTTTTTAACGATGACCAAATATCCAGTACATTTGTGTAATGTTTACACAGTAAAAAACCAGTACTACATACTACTAACTACTATGGTATTTGATAAACAAATAATTCTTCATTTAAATTCGTTTTGATAAATGAACGTATGGCCTAATAATACCCCGTTAATATTAATATTATATACTGACGAACTCCCAATATGAAAAATTCATATCGATTGGTGGCGTACACGAATAGTACCAAGCATACAAAATTTGAACAATAACCTTCATTCATGGCCGAATGATAGAAAGTAATCGCTCATTCAATGTTGTCGCTTGAGCCCTTCGATTTTGATACACATGTAATAGCAAAATACACGGTAGTAGTAGTAATATCAAGTCAATTCTGACAGTTATGTTTCAAATATTTCAAAAATTGAGTAGTTCTTCAAAGACTACTTGATTTTTCATCAATTTTGTATGTCTTAATATCAGGAATAACAAATGAGCTTTGCAATAATAGTACTTTATTTAACACGCTTATAATGTAGGCAATACTACATGAAAATGGAGTTTACAACACGAACCGAGGACGAGTGTTGTAGTCATCGGAGTGTAATAGAGTGATTATTTGAGTCAAATACTATATTTTATCTACAGCTATACATCTTTGAGAATAACTAGACTAGGTAACTGCTTTCTTTATTAAATAAGTTTTTTTTTTACTTGAAAGTATATTTTAAATTTATCAATCGCTATCTCCTTTCAAAAGTCTATAAAACTATCAAGAACACCACTACGAACAGAATAATTTATTATATGTATAAGTAATTTTAAAATTATTAAAATTTCTCAAAGATAACATCACTATTGTTACTTTTAATTTATCATTAACAATGGCAAGGATATTTCATCTGTCGTGCGTGTTACTGTTATTTAACAGCTCGCTCAAAACGAAAAAAAATGAACAGCTCCATAGGTTTTTTCCAATAAAAACAGTTTCATTTGAAAAAAAACAATGTTTTGTTCATTTGCGTACTTGAACAAGCTTACAGTTTCAAAAAAACAGATCACACTTAGTAACTTTGTTCTTAATTCGTAGCCCACTTAGTAACTTTATTCTTAATTAGTAGCCAATCATAAAAAGTCTAAAAAAACATTCCAGTATCCTTAGATGTATTCACAGAAGACCCTAAGCGTTCGAAGACGATTTTATCGTTCAGTGTGCTGCATCACTAATGCAAACCTTCAAATACTTTCCTGAATTGAAAGTAAATTGCTAAAGAAGTACTTATAGAACATAATAAAAACATATGAGTAACATATCATATCAAACATTGTCACTAGTTCTGATAAATCGTCTTGTAATTCGTAGTTACTAAAATAGTTCTAGAATGAATACTTTGTAGAGAAATACAAAATTCATAAGCTAAACTATCTCTATCGACTAATTGATTGATAGCTGTAACTGTTAGAACCTCTTCACAATGATCCAGGCCCGGATTAAAGGGGGGGCCCAAGGGGCCCGGGCCCTGGGCCTCCCACCAATATAGGGGTAAATATCACAAAACAGGAAAAATACATGTCTCTTTGCTGTGAACTGTTTATAATGATAGGGAACATTTAACAAAAATTTCCATACATTCTATCTTACTTCTCTAGCTTGATATGAAATGTAATAATCAAACTTTATATTTTAAATAAGTTAAAATTATTTAGTCAAAAAGTTATTGTTCTGGCGAACTGGCCTATTCTTCCAACAACATAGTAATGCACATCAAATTTAGTTACAATGGCTGATAATTTACTAATTTACACCAGTTATAATTATTCAGTAATAATGTATTAAGGGCCAATGATTTTTCCAGTAAAAATGTTTTACGAAAGTGTTTTGTTTTGGCAATGGCACAAGACAAACTAACTTGATCAAATTTGTCATAGTTTGTCGAGGGGCATTGCCAAAAAACAACAAATCTTGAGTAAAACATTTTCCAAGCAAAATCATGAGCCCGAAATACATTTTGTGGACTATTTCCCAAGTATCGGTTCATTTTGACATTTATACTGATGCACAATGACAGTTTTAAATGACGTTTTTGAAATGTCACCTTGATTAAAACAACATATTTAGTGGTTGTCATGGATATAAGTGGTAAAAAAAACTGATAAAATCCCAAGAGAAAATGTTGATTTTTTGCCACTGTAAAAGCACGTGATTGGTTGAATTTCAAAAAATCATGGCATTTGATTGGCTAATAACAGATGCGGGAAATAGTCACTAAAAATGACGTTTTATAATTCAGCGTGTTAAAAGTTAAATCAGCTGATTACTTTTAGCACATGTGTTATAAAGTAAACAGTTGGTGTTGAATTTAGAATTTCTAACTAGAAGTGAGGTTGTAAAGTTATTCTAGTTACTTCTTCCGTTAGAGGTAAATTGTTTTTAAATAATTAAAGCATTATGTAATGAATAAAGTAAAATGTGTACATTTATAATTACCTTTGATAACTAGCTTTGACAGCTACTCGCTGCAGAAACAGTCATCTGCGCGTCAAGGCCATCTCTCAAACTCGTGCTAAGTGTTTATGCACGTGACATGTTATGAAACAAAGCCGAAGGCATAAACATACACGTTTAGCACTTGTTGCACAAATAGCTATTTTAATGAAAAAATTGAATAATCTTAACTGAATTTATCTGCGTAAATAAATTTTGTAAATAAACCTTTGTTCGTTTCATTTCGTGTTTTTGCATTACATATTGCAACACCTCAAAACAATGGGCCTCCCACCACAATGGGCCCCGGCCCACCCACATCTTAAATCCGGCCCTGCAATGATCAAGTGAAGAAAATGGTTGGAATTAGCGGACCAGAAGACCTAAACGATAAAGAAACCATAGTTGTGTGAATATGGTATACGCTATATATTTATTTAAATTGAATATGCGTAATAGTGAGCGGGGTGGGGGGCTAGTTAGTACAGTACAATACTAATACAAATAGATTCATGATTATGGAACTGTTTTTGCTTCTGAATTTTATCCAAATTCGGTCTTATACCAGTGCGAAATAGCTATTTATGCAACAAGTGCTAAAAGTCGACTTTTATGCGCGAGACATGAAAATTATGAAACGAAGCCGAAGGCTGAGTTTCATAACATGTCTCGCGCATAAACGACTTTTAGCACGCGTTGCATACAATATTTTATCTACGACCTTAATTTTACCGTTATTAATCCATAAATATCGATTTAAGAAAGGTTCGCATCTGCGACGCTGCATCATAATGAATAGTAGCCTACGCCGCTGGCGATTGTTTTGGCCACGCCCGTGCTGTCAAGGACAGGTACGAAATTTAATTATTTATACTCCACATATGACTGTATTCATTACATAACGCTTTAATTATTTCAAAAACGCTTTACCTGTAACGCAAGAAGCAACTAGAATAGCTTTAAAACTTCACTTGCAGTTCGAAATTGTAGTTTTGAACCTCCCTTCACTTTTAGCACATGTGCTAAAAGTAAACAGCTGATTTCTTTAAACACGGTAAACTATAAAACGTCACTTTTAGTGAAACAAGCTAGCGCTAAAAGGCCTACTTTTAGTAGTGGTCGTAGATAAATATGTTTATAGAGATGTATTCCCGTGACCTTCAATCAGTTTAAGTAATTCAATGTTTCAACTTTTTTGTGGGATTATTATTAATTTTTGACGTATAGTTTCTTATACAAAGTTGTTCTGTATTGATGTACTCTAAATTTAACGACCATAAGTAGTTATGAATCACCCTGTATATACCTACTGCTTCTTCATTCTATCGCGTCTATACATCATTCATAATGTGCTATTGTTTAGAGTTTAGACCAAAAGTGATGCAGCGGTTTACAGTTTAGACCTACGGGTTTTGTGTATAATTAAACCTTTCAATACTAGAGCACGCGACCGGTACTTCCTTTTAGAAGCAATGTCAAGAAACTAATCCTACTACAATAATATACTCCACGATCTTTGATTTTGTATTTGTATCTTCCTTTTTGAACTGACCAAGTTGTTAACGTCCATTTCCTTTTTGAACTGACCAAGTTGTTAACGTCCATCCTAGTAACCTCGAGATGCAATTTGTGATTGCAAATGAACAGTAAGAGAAGAGACCGCTGCACTCTGGCTGGAATATGTCGTGTTGCTACGTTCGGACATCGTCGTGTATTGCTTGTGTGTACTACACAGGGCGTCGTGTTGCACCAAGCTGCATGCACTGGAACTGCATAGCGCGTGCAAATAACCAATCAGATCCTCGTCCTCGATGGGCAGCGCAGACTACAGCGTTGATAAGGCCGTTCGACACGGCGATAACCGCGAACTAACCTACCTCAACGCCAATTCCCTTAGTTACTGTGGCGATAATAGCACTTTTTGCCATTGAAGGATTGTTGTGTAAAGTGGTTAATAAACTCCGTTGATTAATTCAAGGTTTGTGTACTCTGCTCGGCAAGAAGGCTCGTAATTCTGCTCCTCATGGCCTTCGGACGAAGATCGACTCAACGCAACGGACCGTTGGTGGAACAGAGAGGGCCTTGCGGCGTGATAACAAACACAGTTAATATTGATATAGCCATAAACTGGGACCATAAACGCGCTTGAACAAGGACAGCTTTTTCTGCCAGTCAATATGTTTATTTACAGATGTTAATGCACACGATTTACGCTAATAGTATGTCCATACCACGAACACGTCAATTACTTTCAGTACTTTTGACACACTATCTAGTGGCGCGATAGCAACACCTTCCGCGAGTTTCATTAAGTGACCAAGTACTAGAAGTATCAAAGTTAATGGACTAGGTTATAGTCTCACCATACCTCTTTATTAGTCCTTTTTAAGCAATGAACTGGATTATTAGGTGTTTGGTTCAATTTCCAGAGATTTTTCATAGCTTAATTTATATGAACCTATGTGATTTTTCAGACAAGAGGTTATCTCTAAAGAGAAGCACCAAAGCCCACCCGTTATAGCCGAGAAAAAACGTCTGTACAGGTAGGTCGACTTGGCCAATGACTGAATTTACCCACATCGAGCCTCCACATAAGAGCTCGCATTGGCCACTTCTACCTACCTGTGCTGACGTCAGGCAAAAGCGCCGAGGCCTTGTGTCCATTCGGCATTGGCCCCAGCCTATGACCTACTCTAAGTACTAATTTGCAGTAAACAAGCCGTTTGTTTATATATTTCGTTATTTTTCGTCAATCACTTCTCTCATTTACAAAATGTAATACTGATCTAATAACACATACTTTGATACTTGTATTGCAAAATTATGAAACTATAAAACTCACTAATATGTACGAAAAAAAGTATAGCGATCTACAGACGACATATTTTCTTCTCAACATATAAATAGGTACTTCATAGAAATCGTTAATTCTAAATTGGGCGGAAGCAATTATTTCCAATTAATTAAAAGAATGTAATCACCAGACGTTGATTGAAATGCATTCAGAACCGATTTAATACCGCCGATAGAACTTCATTTCCAAAGTTTTCCTATCCCGGCGAAATCACGGAAGGTGAGAATTTAATTTGGCCACGCTTTTATTACATTTTCATAAACTTTCCGAGCTGTAGTCGATTGTGCGGATTTTATCAATGCCGAAGAAAATCGTCTAGGAACGAGATGTAAGCAATTGAAATTTCAGCATTCGCCAGTCTAGCAATTTCCGTCACGGTCCGAAATACGTGCTAAGAATGTTATTATGCACATTTTTTGCTTGGGAACGAACAGAACAATGCCTGCAGAACACTCGGGAGAATTTGTAGGTGGAGCCAGAGCAGTTTAATTAAAACATCTCTTCGACACCAATCCCGCAAGTTTCTGTAAATTCTCGCCTTAACTCGCGGCCAAAGCACAAGTTGTTACAACTTCACGGAGTTTTCAAGGTCCCCCAGCCGTAGTTTATATGTTTGTTATCCTGGAGTGACAAACTTCGAACTTTCCCAGCGTGAGTGAGTTTGTTGTTTTCCGTCCGTTACTCTTTCAAACTTCTAAAGGAATTTATCATAATTCGCTCAAACTTCCACTCTTTGTATTCTTTTGCACCCAGTCCAATAATAAAAGTACCTGCACGTCCGTGTACCTTTCTCATTTATCATAACTCCTCGAAGTTTAGTAACTGTTCACTTGATCTTTTTGTTTCTGGTTATATTTATTATATGTTCAGAGTTATTTCAGCCGTCCTAAATTTTGCATTCTTGCTATTTTCTGTAGGGTTCTCCTTTTCTATTCTCATGCAGTCGGCAGGTAGCGAGTTCGAACCTTATAATAGGCCCGTGGTTACATCTTACGCTCTCCGGCCATCGTACACCTTTAATAATGGTCGTGATCCCTGTGAAAGGGCATTCCTTTTTAATAATAAGATAGTGCTGAATACTTGTAGGTACCATAGCTTACTTCAGAACGTTTGTTCTTAAAAAGAGCCCTTTAATTTAGCTGAGTACTTAAATGCTTGATATAACAGTAAAGTTTGAAAATGTTCTAATTATAGATCAATAAACTGAAAGATACCGTTGAGAGGTATGAGTCAACATGAATTTCGAAAAATTATTGAAAGCAATATCTCGGCGTGGTCACATTATATTCGGCAAAAATTATGCGATTAAGATAAAGTTAATGAAAACCAAGATAACAAATCTAATATAAAACATCTCCAAAAAGTGGAAATACGCAGCAAAATTGAACTAAACTGCTATTAGGGTTTTGATATCAATATGTTTATATTAAAACATTTAAAACACAAATCAATACAGATTACGTATTGTTCAGCTAGGTAATTCAAATTTACAATAATTTGGGTCGAGTGTTCGAATAAAACGTTCAACTGCAATTCATATGATTATGGGTTCGATTGTTTCCAACAGATTGAAACAATTTTAATATATTATTTTCCTTCGGCATGCTCACGTTTATCTTGAAACCACAGAAGATATAAATAGTCATGTTATTATGATCAAGTACACGACCTTAAATAACCTACACTGTATCTAAATCTGCTACATAATGGAATCGATAGAAGAATGTGTTTATAGTTAACACACATTGCTGTTCTCTAGGAAAAAAATATGTTTCAATGTGCATGTGATTAAATTCAGTTGAAATTAGATGAATGACAAATCTAAAATACCCTGAACACAAAGCAGCCATACACCTTGTTGTATTCGCTCTAGACACTATCAGTTTTAGGGCAACCATTTCGGAGTCATTTATGCATTTTTAGATTTATGAATAATTACAATAGACACTAAAATCCCACAATTAGTTTTTCACGGTTGGCGGCTTTTTAGGTCGTCGCCGTTAATACCCACAGTTGGAAACAATTCTAGTGAATTTCTTTAGATTTAAGCAAAAACTACACCATAGAACACTGGAATTGAAAAAAAATACTTGTTCGTAACTACAATTTAATTAATGCTTGATCGCACACCACAATGTGACGACAGTTCTGATTTGGGAGCAGATTTTATATTTTTCTTCCTAAAAACCATCATTGTAGGGCATGGCTAACAAAGGAAAAAGAAATTATTTTCAATTTTAATAAAGTTATGCTGCAATCAATACGAAAATCGATGCAATTGTATTTTTTGCATTATAGGTGGAGGAAGAATGAAGTTCACACGCACTTAGCCTAACTGCTAGCCCGTTGTGCTACCTCCAAATCAAGCATGTAATGTGGGTAGTCTTGTTACTCTGCCTGATAGACCAGGAGAGGCGACGTTAATTGTGTCTATGCCTATGTCCACATGTCGAATAGTCACAGATCCAAACCCGAAGATTTGCTCATTCTAAGCGGACTCTTACTCCCTGTGCCACCTTCTTCAAGAGAACAAACTATTTCTTGCTGTTCTTTGAAAACCAAGACCTGCTAGAATAGTTAGTACTCGTATTGCTATGCTGGACATGTCTTTATAGAAGAGCACATTTTTTTAAATGGAAAAGCAATGGTGGGTGGCTTGTGGAGATTTTTGGTGGTACAGCCAACCACCGAACGTAAAATCCATTTTCCATTCTCTAACAGACAAAGAAAAATCACTGAAAACATTGATCAAATTAGGCTCATAGATATGATGTGAATCGAATCCCTCCCTTTATTTTACGTCTAAATATATAAATTCGGCCATGCATAGATGCATACGTATATTATTTAAAGATGTGCGACAATTTACCAGTAAATAATTAGTTTAATAAAATATTATCATAAATAGCTTAGTTATTTTGCGAAATCCCCCATGTCTCTTCTGTGAAATTATACACACAACCTTCCGAACACGAGCCCTGGACGCGGTCATGCTTCATCTGAACTCGATGAAGTCAGCGTACGTACGACAATAATGTGATCAGAAGCTCGACTCGCGCATTATCGCAGATGTCGGGTGAGACTGAGCCTGCTTGAGGCTCGAGCCTACGCAAACGTGGCTCCCATTGAATGTTAAAATATCTATCGGTTCTTGTCGCTCAACCTCCGCTGCAGTCTATAAATTGTAGAAAAGCTTAATGCAGCCAAAGTGCACAATTCAGTTGTTTGTGCTCTTTCCTCAACTGCGATTGTACACTGAACAAACCGCGAGGGAAATTTTATTGGTTCGGTTGGAATAGTGGATGATGAAATGATCAAATAATAAGAATGTTGCTTCTTATTGTAAAGAAGTAAATGAGAAAATCAGTGGGTTACAAACGTATCCAGAACAGAATAATTCATAAAATGTTCTTTGGGAGTTAAGTTTCCGCTAGAATAGTTACCTACCAGTCAACAACAAACCGAAAAACTTTAGCAAAGCTCTCACGTATTCTACCAATGTATTTATTTGCGCTGCAATTGAAACTCAAAGTTGGGCGTCCTCATGTTAGAGACAAGTTTGAAAACTTACAAATTGAAGAAGGTAGATCGGATAATTCCACGTCGCTGGATCTGAACGGTAGTGTTTCCTCTATCAAGTTCAAGCGCAAGCAAAAAGTGGCAGACAATAAATACAAGAGGATAAAATCCAGTCGCGAGGCGACCGTTGCGGAGCGCAGTGCAGATACTCGGTTGCGCAATTTGGGGGCCCGGTCACAATAATATATTCCCATTAGTCACAATAATAGCCGCCTAAATAAATACAGGATCCTCCCAAACAAAACTAATAACGAAGTTTAAACCGAGCGGGAGATAATGACAGGATTATTACGAGTCCTGCGAGTTGTCTGTTGAGGAATTCGCCTCCGAAAACATGACAGCTGTTTTTCTAAAATAACTACGCATATGGTATGTACGTGTTTTGATTCCCTAAGCAATTCCATGATCTGCGATAGCATATCAAAGCAAACAAACGCTATATTTAGATTTGCAAAGTAGTAAATACTGCAACAGTGACTTTTTGTTATCGCGGTTTGCTACGAACCGCCGAAGAAGGGGATCTTGCTGCTCATCTCCAGTATACTCTTACCATCTTAATACCCAGCATACCGCGAATAAATCCCGCAGAGTAATCTATTTTTTGTTTATAAAGAGCGGAGCTTTAAATCTTCGAGTAACTTGAAAGGAAAGCTCAAGTGGCGGGCGTTAAGTCGGGCGAAAAATTGGAAACAACCCTGCAATATGTCATCTCTTGCAAACAGCGTCCTTATCTCCAGTCAATGCACTGTAAATGTGTTTACAGCGCTTATCTGGCGTGATAACACTTTAACTAATAGGCAAATATTACACAACGTTCGTTTTTCGAACACCCAAAAAACGATCTGCAAAAAACACGGGACGAGTAAACAAAGTCCGATGGTCCTAGATTCCCAGGGGCTTCGGTTTATATCTACGTTTTATGTTTGTGTCTGTTCGATTGGTGGCGTAAGCGGGACCAAGTCTCGAGCTACTCGTGTAATCCTTATTAGACAAGTCTGCTAAGTCTGCAGTTCGTCTAGCATACCCTTTACGCATATATGCTTTGTAATCCTGCAGCCACATTTATGCAGCTTTAGTTAAATTAAATTAGTGCCTGCTAATTAGCATGCAACCAGCCTCGTTTACGTAGACGTTAAACAACTTGTTCTAGGAGCTATTCCAAGCGAAATCCTACAAAAAATTTGCTAGGTTGAATAAACTTATTAGCGAGATCAAGACTTGCAGCAAAATCGGCGTAAATTATTAGAAAAGCTTAATTTCCGTCTATGGCCGCAATTAACATTCATTAGACGACTGTATGCATGGCATGTAGTCAACATATTAATGGGTCTAGTCTACAATTATACTTATATACACGTACACATGGTCGTTGCAGGCAAAAGGGTAAATATTTACCGATAAAAATTATCTAGACAGCAACATGATTAGCTATTATAATAATCAAATTGTATTTGGTAGTAAAAAAAAACACAGTAACCAAAAAAAAACAATCAAATAACCAATATTTACCAACTAGATGAAACCGCTTAAATGGGAAGAAATTCCAGCCCTCCAACTAACCACTAAATAGTGCCATACACATTCATATGAATGGATAATATGGATATGTCAGAATATAAGTTTTCAGCAAAAACGATTAAATTCCAAAATAAAAGCAGTAGTAAATAAATAATGAATTAGGAAAATGTTCCAACACTTCTACAGATATAAATCCACCACGGATTTATTGAATTGCTCTTACGAAACAAATTACATTTCCAGAGTTGCTGACAAATCCATATATAAAGAACGTACGTGAGTTGATCGCTAGGTATTGATATGTTTCAATAATTGATTTAGAAATACGCAGCCCGAGACTTCATGATGCCCCCATTAACTCGATGTATCCAGTATCATACCCCAACAAACTTATCGGAGGGATGGATCTCATTCTTCCTTGTAAAGAATATACTGAACGACTGTTTGGTTACTAAAAAAATTATAATAATTTTAATTTAATCTTATTATTTTATCTGTATCTTCTTTTAGGATTACCTAACTTGCCAGTAAATCGAATGCATCCATATCGAAAGTAATTCTATTGATACCAACCCTTGAAAGTTATCTAAGTAAAGCTAATTGGAATTTTTCAGGAGTCCAAACAATAAATGATTCTAAGCAATGATTGACGAGATAAAAATTAAAATAAGAAATTTAAGGAATCTATAACTAAAACTAAGATTTAAGAAATCTAACTAAAAATGTTCCTTCCTTTTGCTACATTCATGGAAGCCAGATTGAATCACTACTTCGTTATTATCAAAATGCAAAAATAACTGATAATGTGCTAGCAGCTGGACGATTTTGACATAAAAATTACGAGAATAATGTTGCTCATGGCATATTTTGGCTCGCTTACAAAAAGTTGACTGCTGTGAGGTTAGGCACTAAATCAAACGTCGCGTCGTAAGAATAAAAGGCATTTGTAAAATAAAATAGAAATAGAAGTTAAAATATACATAGAAATATGTATCCACAATCGCTACAACTGAAGATTCCTTAACTGCGTGATTTTTTTCTCTTCCTCCTAATGATTAGCGTTAATTTTAGCACCTTGTTTTCTTCAGCTAGAAACGTTAATGCAGCTACAAAGAACACATTAAATCCAAATCGAACAGAAAGTATGTATAATTTCATTACACAGTAATTTACCTAAACTTGACTTCAGTAATTAAATATTGCTTTTTGATTTGTACAAGCTGTTTAGTTAGGGTTTACTAATTTATGTGTTCATTTTGTAAATCTTTTACTTTCTATGTATATTACTATTTGGCAGATACCGATAGTGGTCAATGTTGCATCGGAATTTCAGCCAATACCAGTTACCAGCCACGAAGACCGATGACTGATATACCGTACCGAATCAGTATCGGCCGATCTCTAACAACAATACATACCAACATTTTATAGGTAGGGAAATATCTACGCAAGAAACAAGTATCTATTCGTCTAGAAGAAATGGTGTCAAATGGTTTCAAAAATGCTAAAACACAAATAGCTCATCACACTCGCAAGCCCACAACTTGTTAATGAAAAATGCAGCAGTCTTCAGTTTCTCAATTTTCATCTCTCTCTATCGGCCCAGTCCCCGTATCTCGGGTCGCATGGCTTCCTGTACGTCTTCGCGCCAGCTCCTGGGATGTATCCACTGCCATACTTCCATTGGCCATAGGATGTCCATATTAGAAGAGTCGTTTTCTTTCTATCTATTGTATCCAATATTTGCCTCCATAATTTCACTCCTGTAAACCTCTCACGTCGCCAGCTCCTGGGAGGTCTTCCTTCCTCTTTTTCCCCTTTCGGAATGTATCCATTGTCATACTTCGTTTGGCGATATGATGTCCATGCATTTCAGGTGTCCACTACGCTAAAAATCCATCGTAACACCAAGATGTCGTTCTCCGTCGTGTTTATTCAGTTCCTAAGTGTCTGAGCCGTATGTACGGATACGTTCTAGCATGGTTTTATAGATGGTCGTTTTCGATATGTTGTTCCACATCACCAGATTTAAATAATAAATTACTCGCATCCGTTGAACGATTCCGTTGGTTGTCTCCTCTAGTTTTGCTATTGTATACTTCTAGATAGTTATGTTGCAATGCCTTATTTTTCATGTTTCCAGGTTTAAATCTTTTGCATTTGCTTCCGCAACCAGAAAGTATTCCGTTTGTAAAGTGTTACAACTATACTCATACCGCTACACTTCCACTTACAATCTGAGAGCATTTCATCAAATATATTTTAAATAACAGTGGGGCAAGTGACCAGCCCTTACCTGAAAATCTAGTGGTAAACATCCGCATACTGCTCCAGAGCTTACCGAACAAGACTGTGTGATAAGCTTTCCGAACATCTATGAAAGTGTTTTTCATTGACAATGTACCATCTACCCAAGAACATCTGCTCTGAAGCTATTTTGTCCTTCCGATTCTTGTACTTCCATTTTTATGCTTATTTTTAGCACTCACCAATACTGTTTCGTGTATGGATAACATTTATCAGTTTTTCCACTAATCTGCTACATCGTCTCCATCGAAGCATTTAGCTTTTCCAATAGTACTTCTACGACCAGGAGTTTCGTTGATTTCGGAGGCTTTCACGGCCATTGTCATTAAGTAACTTTTCCTCCTGATGAAGCCCCTTACGAAAGTGGGCGAAACATTGAGTTCTTCGACCTCAATAATCACACGGTCCAATCCCGGAAGTCGTTTGTTACTTAATTTGCAGGGATTTCCTTGTTTTAATGATCACTAGGTCTTTCTTAAACTCCATCGTATTGCCCTCTATGACGTATTCTTCTCTTTCTAATGCGTCCGCTGTTCGTGTATCGACCGCTATAAACCCTAACAGCATATTTTCTGTTAACAAATGCATCAGTATGTTCTCCTTTCTTCTAGATTTACTACATGTACGCCTGCTCTATTATCTGTGACTGTTCATAGTGCTTTAAGAATTTCTGCCACGCCTCATTTTTGCTTTAATTACTGCTTTTTGTGTCTCTTCGTTTGTTACCATATGTTTCTCTATCTCAGATTTTGTTGACAGCGCCACGTGTATGCAGATTTCTTCTCCTTTACTCGATGTTCCAATTTCTCCTCCCACCGTTCTTCACGTTTCTGATACCTTTGTTGGGACGATTTATGTCCAGACAATAAAAATTCTCTTTGCAGACATGCCTACACTAATTACACGTAACAATGCCTGCTGATGGATATTATGTGCAAAGTCTATAATCATTAATAAGAGTGTTTATTTTTCTTCAATGTTAAAACGTATATGAGTTATCAGCTGTGTTTTCAGAATTCCAGTATCTGGAATCTGGTATCTCTCCCGGTTGAATCATATTTAATGCTCTCGTCATTATCTAGTCCCTTAAACATGAATTGTACTATGTATATAGAAGTAATTAGTAACTATCATTTTATTTCCCCTTAATTTGAACATAGTGCAAGAAGATTAATGTTCTACATTAAGTAAATTGCTGGAGATTTTGTTGATGAAAGTTAAAGCAGAAATGAAAGCAGGGCCGTAGCTACCACCGGGGCAGCCGGGGCAGCGCCCCAGGGCCCCCGAACATAGGGGGCCCCCGAAGACGGAAGAAGTTTTTTTTACGAAATTGTCTTGAAACAGTTTTGAATCAAACTTAGCCTGTTTAAACATTAAATACAGTTTTATATTAAACTCAATATGACAAGTAAATATGTGTTTTGTCTGTTTTAAATACCTATTCTTTTATCTTAATAGAAAAAACCACCAAATAGTAACCCTATTAAAAGAGTCTTACTAAATGAAAGTGGTGTAGAGGTAAAGGGGAAGATAACATGGGGGCCCCATAATTATTTGTTGCCCCAGGGCCCCCAAGCCTGTAGCTACGGCCCTGAATGAAAGGTTTAAGTTTATAGAATTTGTACTCTTATTTTACAGACCAAAACAACAGATCTGAATAGAATTGCCAATAACACTGCGGAAAGTTCCAAATCCGCGTCGTCTTGCCAAGAACACGTACGACAGCCAGTGTTAACAATAACCCTCTGGTGGATTACCTGACCAATCTAAAACTTACAGTTTGCATGCAGCTCAGCAGGAATAAAGTTTACGTGCGCCCTCTAATCGAGGGGCTGTCTCGCCCCGTTGTTAAAAATGTTTTCTGATAGTGATATTGTATAACGTTGATGCGCTCCACCCTGGTGAATCCTCTTTATTTTTATAATACACCTGAGAGTCTGGCGCCATCGATGCTTGCAGTTTAGATAATACCAATAGGAGAGAGGGGAGCAGAGGACTTGCATGTCTCCGGAGACATTGTAATGCACGTTGCGGAATGGTCGCTTAGTGACAATTGGACTTCGTAAGGCGTTGCAAAGTTTTGGGTAATTTCTTAAGCAAACGTTAGTGCGGTAAGTTCGCCAAGTTGCTTAGACGGACGTGTCCCTAGAAGTTTACAGACTTGCGAGTGCATTATTTGAAGTCCTGGGAGAACAGGATATGTTGCTAGATACCACCGACATGTCATGGTGTTCCACAATGGTGTTCGGAGAATGATACGAATTGCGCACAATAACTTCAGTGCAAGTGTTGCGAGAACTGCGAAATTGAAACTGCAACTGCAAGAGAAACGAGTTCATTCTTTAAATCGGTACAGACAAGTCGCACAAAAAATGGACTTTTGGAAACGATAAACTGGACTGCGATGACCGCGGCGTTGCAATTACAAACATCATTAATTATAACCGTCAAAAGACTACGACCACAGGACAGTTTACAGGACCTAAATGAAATCATCGAAAAAACTATGGCGATCTTGCAGTTTTTAGAAAGTCAAAGATTGCAGACGCAGTCCATGATTATTTATTTTTAGGACACAAAGAAAAGTGGGTCACAATAATGCAAAAGAATGCAACTTCGTGTCTCCTAGTTAATCCACGGAATTTATGTGTATAATCAGTAAATAACTTTGAAGTTTGCTTTGTTCGTCATATTCCTGAAAGTTTCGCAGTTAGTTAAGAAACGATAAAAATGTAATCAGTGGATTTTACGCCACTACGGTATAATGGCAAATATTTGCAGTGGGTAAGTGAACAATTAAAGTGTTTGATTTATTAGTCCCACTCTCGTTTAAGTAACTTCTTAGTTCGTGCATTCCTAAGAAAACGGGCTTTATTGTAGTCTTAATAAAGCTAATAAAGCTAATAATGTTAAAAATCGGTTATTAACCAACGCTTATTTTTTATTATTGCGATCGCCATATTGTAATGAAAAGGAAATACAGTGTATAAGTTAGAAAATCAATTCGCCTCCGTTTTTAGTATGCGGTGTTCGTTTGATATTTTTTTATGTTTTACGTAAGTATGAAGTTGAGACACCAAATCGTCAAACGTCAGTGTTCACGTGGCCTGCAACATTCTTCGATGTCTCGTAACGTTACATTGTGTCTTCACTACTTTCTACATCAGATTGTTCGTCTTGCTAGTACTATATTTAACTCTTAGAATATTCAGATCAATTAAACCAATTTATGTTGCAGTCTGTTAACTTGGGTCCCAATTTGAAGATTAGATTATACTATGCACCTCAAAACTTCCAATAAGAATAAAAATTCATTTCTATGGCAAAACTGTTCCACTGCATCGCTTAATCTCGAAAACGTCGTCTGTAAGGTAGTATATTTAAATCACAATGCTTAAAAATTAGAAGGAAGCTCGCAAGTAAAAACAATACCTCATGGACGAACCCGAAGAAAAAAGAACGCATTCTTTCGTTATGGTTCTATTTTAAGGGCTAATTAAAAATTCTGAAAATCTGATCTACAGAAAAGGTTTCCCATCCAGCAATTATCGTGTTGACTGTCCGAGCGTAGATCTTTGTGTGCGCCATATTTCCATTGCTGAAGACGATTTACGAGTCTAAGGCCGAAAGGTATTCAGCCTGAAGTGTTTATCTTGGCAGGCAGCTACCGCCGGTTATATCTTCCTAAACATACACCAGATAATACGAGAAGCATACGAAAAGACGATCAGATCACGAGTTAAGGTGCAGAGCTGCGGCAACCTCGTCGAATATAAATGCAAATGCAGTATCGAGGCGGGTTCTCGTTCATAAATATAGAATGATATAATTAAAAACTAGTTTATCCGCCGTGCGACTAAGTAATCATAAATATATCAGCATAAATGAGTAGAATATCTTTAATATATTCCATCAGACGAGGCCCGAGGACGTAAAAGTGGGGAATGAAGGTATTCCAGGATGCAGCTTCCTATGCACTGCCGTCGCTGTAGTTTTCTAAAAATAATTAATTCTCGTAATGGACATGCATTAATTTTTAGTTAGTGGTCGCCATATTGTTGTATACTTGCTTCAAACAAGATTATTAAATGCCCAAGTTAAAATTGTACATTCACAGGTAATGGCAGGTTGACGTGTGCTATTGGTTTGGTAAATGCAGGGGAAAAGTTGTTTACTTTATTAATTAGTTGTAAATTGTAAAACTAATTAAACATATTCGCATTTTTTAGCCTTGTTTTATGCTGTAACATTCGAATTTGATGAGTGGGTGAACACACTTCGTTTACAGAATTGTTTTGAAAGACTTATTATGGCTCGAAAACCTCCAGGTTGAATATATATCGCAGCCGATCACACAAACGATGGACAAATCAAGTCCAGAAAGCGATAGAAGAATGGTTTAATGGGACTAAAAACAGCTCCCTTTGGTCTAAATATTTTTCAAGGTCACGATCTTCAATAATGAGGGACCGAGGGAAGGAACAAGCTAAAACAATTCTGACATCAGCGACGGAGATGATAGTTTTATAGGACTGTAAAAACATATCCGATTGATATGTGCAGAAGTTACTCGAGAAGACTAAAACAATTCTCGCATAGACACCATTGAACGCCTGTAACTCAGCGACGAAGGAATTATTTGAGAAGACTCGAAGCAGCTGAAGATCAACATACATTCTAGAAGTTTTGGTGCTTGCGAACATTGCTTATCAGTGTGCCTGTAAAATTTTGAATTGCCCTGTATATAGACCCACACGTTCCGTTTACATATTACACTTCAGAAGAAATTACCCCAAATTGAACTGGAACAATCGGAAAATCTGTAATGAATTGGAAAATGCAAGGTCGGTAAACAACAGATTAAAAACAGGCCCTGAAATGGTAATAAAGCATCAGTGCTGACCACGTACGTCCATTATCTAAATCGTGTTTACCAACAAGGTCATGTGTAAGATTACACCACAAAACTGCCATTCCTCAAAATACACTGCGCAATTACTCACCGTGTTTACTAGGATAGGAAACCGGCAAACGCTGGCAGTAAAAGTTAAAAATAGGTAACAAAGGAGTTATTAAAACGTTATCAATTCCTGACCACTCCAACGCACTGCGCACAATGAATCGAGCAAACTATTTTCATGGGCGGCCGCCGCTGCACGTAGGGGCTCGTCGCGTCTCTGTCGCACCATCGCAAATTTATTCGCGTAGCGTAGAGGAAGCTAATTTTTAAATTAGGAGTGCAGCCAATCGCCAGACCATGGTAATTCTTATTGTTCTGTTTTAGTGCTTCTAGAATAAGAATAGACGCCTGTTCTACACATTAATTTCTATGTTGTTTAGCATGACTGCAGGATTTACTGCACATTTTCTTGCATAAGAAAGCATCAGCGCAACTCCCCGTTATGTACATAATGTTGTATGTAGCAATATGGGCCTAATCTTACTAGACCTTACTTCATGCAAAAATGTCTTGGAAAATATGGTCAATTCAATAATCTTTTGCTGTACACCTACATCAATCAATTCCAATACAAGCTATGTATTTCAAAAACACTTTTGACGGGTTTGAACTCAACCTGGCGAACTTAGAACGATGATTTTCTTAATGCAAAATTTTCAAAGAACTGCTACAGCTTTCATGAATGCCTAAAAATGGAAAAATTGGATGTGATAAATGTGCAAACTGGGGGCTGGACCCCCCACCATAAATACGCCACTGGTTATGACATATTATTTCGATGATATTGCTATAGGAACAAGAGATGAAAAACGCCCCATTAGAGAATCCCACCCTGTCAAAAACATAATTGAAGGTAAGAAAATAGACAAAAAGAAAACGAAATACACGACAGTGGACAGAAGAAAAAGAACGGAGGATGAAAAAAGGATAGAAATATATATGTATGTAATTATAAGTTTTAAGAATCTGCAATTTGAAGATGATACTAAACAAGAAACTGAAAAATGTTAGGCGATTGCATGGCGTATACAGTCAGGACAGAAGAGTCTATTAAAAATATAGACTGTTCATGACTCATGAGAAACAAAATGTATGCTTAAGGACGAGATGAAAATATGCAAAGCTGCTAAAAGGCCGTTAGTAACAATGCAACAAAAGTGTGCATTACCAGTACAAACGACGGGAAATTAAAAATATTCGAGAGAAAAGTTACAAGTCAAATATTTGGACTAAAATAAGTAGGTGGAAAAACGAACCCCAAGGTGACGCCACTGTTAAAATAATAAAAAGACAAATATTGGGATGGCACGGGCATATACATGAAAAGGAAGAAATAAGCAACTTCAGCCTTAAAAGGAATGGTCGAGTGGAAGCCGGATTGAAGTAGACGAAGATCGATTAGGAGACAACGAAGTATGGGAAAAAACAACTACAAAACATGAAATGCTGGAGGAGAATACTAGTAGAGAAACCAAAACAACCTACAGAAGTGAAGATTAAAGGATTGGAGTGACGCACCACAAGAAATGGGTCAAAATCATTCCGAGAAATTGAGTCCACTCCAGCAGGAATATACGGCCTTACATACATACGTCTTCTATTCCATACTCGAAGAGAATGTTTCTAAAACATAGAAGCTATTTATTTTTCAAAACGTCAAAAGATAAGTGTAGGGTAGGTAGGCCGGGGTTGAGGTAGAGCAAGGGTGTCAAACTCGAAGGCTAACTTGGGCCAAACAAACAAGGTTTAACTTGAGGTGGGCCGCAAAAAAAATCAAAAGAAACGTAGGCTTATTTCGAATAATACATTATAATAAACATATATAAAACAACAAGAAAAATTTAATGTTTACGTCCTGAGTATTTTCAAACCTGGCTGGTAAATATTTGTAAAATTCAATCACCTCCATTTGCATATGGCTGGGTACTGAGTCTATATTTATTAAGAAAATTGTTGTAAAGCTTTGGTGCGATATCCAGGGTGACATAAACACAAATGGGGGAGCAAAAAATATTGGCTCCCGCCGGGAGTTAATAAAAATTGGCTCCCGCTGGTTGGAAATTGACAATTTTGTTTCATAAAACTAGGGCGCAAAAGCCGACTTTCTATACAGTGAGTAGAAAATAGTAATTTACGATACAAGTGCGTAAAGCTACTCTTTAGTCACAAGTGGGGTCGAGTTAAAACGCGAGTGAGCGAGCGTTTTAAGCCCCGCGAGTGACTAAAGATGCTTGACGCATGTGTATCGTACAATATTTTATCTACGATACTACGAATCTAGAAAACACGCGAAATATATTTTTTTTTAATGTAAATTAGGGTTACCGTATCGTTAAACAGATACAGGCTGTCCAAATGTAACTATGAGTATTTTTTCCACAAATATAAATTTTTTGCAACCCTAAAAAACCATAAAATCATTTTACAAGCTCGTTACACCGCTTTTACCAAGAACCAACATTAAACTGTTGTTCCCTTTTTTATTTCTAGATGGATGGTGAACCAAGTTCACGCGCACTTGGTCCTCAAGGTGTGGGTCCTTTGTGAGATTCTTCAACTCGCGTGTCTGTATATGCGTTGTACGTAGTCTTGTTACTCTGCCTCAGAGAGCAGTCTTCAAGAAACGTCGAATGGTCACCCGGCTCGGAACCGATTTTATGACCAACCAACGACTTGACTTGCTCATTACGTCATTACACGCCCGACACTCTATCCCCTGCGCCACCAACGTGGTGGTTACTTCCCTTATTTAGAAGTTGAAGAAGAATCGTTGAACATTACAAATATGTAGTTTAAAAACCCAGACTGAAGGTTGTCGTATTTATGGTGTAGCTATTAGTAATCAAACATTGCATAACCTACACAAACTGTGATGTAGTTGTGAAATTATAATCAAGTAATCCCAACGATTTTTATCAAAATGTACCAATATTCGGATATAAATAGAACAGGTGGAACAGCGACATACTGAAATACATAAAACAGATACTGAAAAACAAACATAAATAATACGTTACTCCTTGTTTATCATATAAGAGATCATTTACTTGATGTATTTGACAATTTATCACCTTAGGTATCTTGATATGTGTATACATACTTCCAGTTTTTTCTACATTTTAGTTTCGAAATTATTAGGTATCCTTGATTTCGCTCTCCAAGAATGTGGAAGGGAAACAACATACTATAAATGCATTAAGGAACAAAGGTAATAAAGCCATTTACTTCCTACGCCCCACAAATTAACATACTGAGCTTTACGACGGTTTCAAGATGTCACCCACTTGACGATGATCTTGACCGAATTAAGTCGACAGCAAAGTGCACTTTACGCCAGCACATTCTATAACTACGTTCGACGAACGCTTCCTTACGTTTACATTGCTTTCTTAGTACAATTGTGCCCATACACTTCTCAATTCAGCGAGAACTGCGTTCAACAGTATTTCTGAAAAGCTCTTACCGTAAAAAGCCTATCGGAAAAAGCTGATGCGCTGTGACACACTAATAGATGACTTCGGTGCTTTGGATGCGTTTGTGAAGAGCCAGAAAAACAATTAAGGTCCAAAAAAATCCATTAGAAGTATTTGTGTTTGTCCTCCAAACGTCGCCAACAAGCGCTTCAATAACAATATGTAACGTCGCCGCCGATCGCCCACGTAAGTAACGCTTTTATGCAATAAATACCGCGTAGTCGGTTCAATCTTCCAATCGAAACTTAAATCAACGTTTAAATTTGGTGTGACGAGTGACGAAAATAACAGCAACCGAATAATAGCGACTATATTGTGCTTCAGAAATATAATCCCACGATTGTACGTTTCGATTAACAATAAAATTTCCTATAAAATATGCAGACTGTAAATATAACAACTTGTTTTTGAAGCTCGCTAAAAAAATACGGAAGCTACTTGGAACAATGTTTTATAAGGAAAAGCATTTTTAAGGCCATGTACGTATAAAAGCAATACTTACAAGTTTTATGTTCCACTAGGACTCAACCTCTTGGATGGAGGTACAATTTGCTTACGATATTTTGAAACGTGACATCAGATTTTTCTAATATAAGCTGATCATACCGATTTTATTAATATGCAAAAGTTCAGGTTGAATTGTTTAGTTTGTTTATTATGGACAAGGTCTAGGCATATGGAGGTACCAGGTATGTGTGTTAAATCTTTTATCTTCATCGGTGTTGTTATAGACAATTAACCAAATTAATTCTAGTATCGTTTAATTCTAGTATCGTTAAGAGCTTCATTACCGCACTCTATTTATATAAAAAATACATTGAACCAGAAGCAGAACTCGCCTCACCGCCTGAACCAGAAGCAGAACTCGCCTCACCGCCTCGTTCTGGCAATCAAACTCGTTTCGTTAATGTACAGTCGTGTGCAAATAAATCTGGGACAGTGTTTTTTTCACATGCAGATTCGGTTAAGAATTGAAGAATATCTCCATGGATTTCCTGCTATCAGAAAGAGTTACATTAAACTTTAACAGGTACTGAAACCCGTAACTCTCTCTGATAAGAGGAAATCCATGGAAATATTCTTCAAATTCTTAACTGAATCTGCATGTGAAAAAAACACTGTCCCAGATTTATTTGCACACGACTGTACATTGTTCAATCACTGAGCTACCGAACCCGACAGGTTTAATTGTAAAATATTATCGAGTATGCTACTAATTCTAATTAGTCAGTGCCAAGTGCTAAAAATGTAGCAAGTTTACCATAAAATAGGTTCTATTGTAACTAAAACAAACGGCTTATTAACCGTTAGAAAAGCTTCTACGTCTACTGCTATGAAAAACAAATTGTTGCAGCATAGTTAAGCAGCAATCGCTGCGTCTGTTTTTTTAATAAATAAATACTAAATCTTAAGACAGCTTCCCCACAATAACCTATTCCTACACCTTTCACATTTGGTCAGCATCATATACCACTTTCAGTCCATCAGCATGGTAAAATTACATCAACAATCTTTTTTATTGTGGAAAAATGTCGATTTTCTTTCCACATTTTTGGCTACGTTTCACTGTTACGTCTTCTAAAGCATTAGATTTACTGAAAAAATTAACTATCACGTTATTTTTCCAGATACCCACCCCACCCATGGAAAAAAATGGTAATCAGTTCCCCCCACGTTAAAACCACATGCAGGCAGCAATACTAAAAAACATTAAAGTTAACAACAAATACAGTCAGACTACCTGCATAGTCTTTAAATGCTTTAAATTGCCTTACCTATGGCACAAACTACAATAGCCTCCCCTACATATGTAGTAGTAGACCGATGCTGTCTCCAACTGAGTGCCTTTTATTCTATTTTAGGTTTAATATTTTTATTCCTTAAAGTAGTACACAAACTGCTTTGAAAAACTAATACAAATAGTTTCAGAAAAATAGTTGCTGCTTCGCATCGTAAAAATTCACTTGTACCTTCAGAAAAATGATATTCTGGAAGAGTCATTTCAAATGTGCGTTTGTGTCATTTCCTGCCAATGGCGTACCTATTTTTAGAAATGTTTTCAGTTTCGTACCCTTTCTTGAGCCACTACCTGCGCCTTCTTTTAGTACTCATTGTAATTTCTTCCCTACAGTTCTTCATCGTTTTCATCTTCGGGAACTCTCCGTTTCCTTCACAGAATCGTTTCTGATGTCTACTGCAGCGAGACCTTTGCTTTCGACTTTACCAACAGATGATAAATCATCAAATACTTCTTTTATCAGTTTCCTAGTTTTGTATTTCGCTCTTCACCCGTCTAAAAATTTACTTCTGGAATATTTCATACTCGAAATGATTAACGTTTTCCAATAATTAACCGTCTTGAGAGGTCTTTCTTTTTCGTATTTGCTACATGGAGCCATCTGACACGTTTAGAATGAAGTTCCGTACCTTCCATGAAATATAAAAAAGTTACAGAGCACGATCTAGTTATCTGCAACGTATTTTCACAACCTGGCGGTATTTATAAGTTCATGTTGAATTTTTTAATGTTTCATTACACACATTTCTTAAGTTGGAAAAATACTTTAAACGCATGCAAGAAGGTTCATCACACTTTTAGCCCTACAGCTTTTATTAATTTTATGAATTAATATTGAAGTTTACAATCCCAACACCACATTTGGGTTTAAATATTCCTAATAATATGCAGTGCAACAAATTTCAAGCAAATATAAAATCGCCATTTCTATTCATACTTCATAGGGTAAGTATGTAGTACCAAATCTGGCAAAACAATTCGAAAGTACCGTAGTCAACAAAGGGTTAATTTAACATTTTGGGCTTGCTCATTACAGCGCGGCATATTTACTGTCATTATGGACAACTGTTACATTGCAATGACAGCATTATAAAACCAACTATATTTAAAGCCGATCTAAGAAAAAACAACATATTTTTAGTTTCGTTAGGCTTAACCCGTCCAATCATCAATCATCTCATCTATTGGTTATTATATTTTAGTTAATTTCTTTTCTTTCTATTGATAAGACTAAAAAATTTGTTCATCTAATTAAACGCCCTTTGTGTAACCAACTTGTTAAGACGCTTTAACATGTACATTCCTAAAAGGCTTATATATTAATTGAGTATTTGATAATTGGCCAGGCCATTGTGGGTGGGTGCATAACGAAAAGTGATATCATTTTTCGATCCAATAACTGAAATTACGGTTTTCTGCTACAGTTTTTAGGTTCATGTAAAATACACGTCTTTGTGGTAGTGTCATGCAAAAGCAGCAACGTCAAATTAGATCTAAAACAGATACTTGCTTTACCAGTCACGAACCTTGGTTATTTTTCAATAAACCTATACGGAACATTTAATTAGTCTTGTGGCAATGCATGAGGAAGATGATAATGAAATGTTAATTACGATTTGCAAATGAACTGCAAAACTGTGCGTACATTGCAAGAAAGAACTAAAAAGGTTACATCTCCTTGAAATGTATGACAGATTATCATGCACTAAACGAAAACTTGATATCTCGAAAAACGCACAGGACATAGATAAGAACAAGGATAGGACAAAGTTCGTCGCAAACCGGAAGAGTTCGCTGCAACTGCTCGAAACATAACGCATGTTGCAACGCTAC
Source organism: Agriotes lineatus (assembly GCA_940337035.1). Classification (NCBI taxonomy): domain Eukaryota; kingdom Metazoa; phylum Arthropoda; class Insecta; order Coleoptera; family Elateridae; genus Agriotes; species Agriotes lineatus. Next base: position 25,088 of record CALNHX010012070.1, read on the forward strand.
CCGGTACATTAGCGTTTGCATTTTGGCAAGGATTTGAAAACCTGACCTAAGTTGTTTACATCTAAAAGCAAAGAGGCGACTACAACCTGCCAGCAAACAACAGTTACGTAAGTTCCTCAAACGTAAACTGCGAAAACACGTCGCCTTCACTGCGTCTAAAGCAAGACTTGCATGCTAAATGGCGATTTATTGAAGGACTTCGTTTCGCAATAGCTGCTCAAGCATTCGTAATAACCAACGAATAGTACTGGCGGGTATCGAGGTATGCAAGACGGCAAGACCTAAAATACACATTCCGCCGGTATCGACAGTAAACACGTTGTTCACATGTGGCAACCTTCCAACAACGGACAAACAAAACCAGAGTTACTACAGGCGTTACAAAATCGGAGAAGTCGGAATTCTGGTTCAGTTTCTCCAATTTTGGGCCCCCGGGATGGGGAGCATCACGCATGCCCCGACCCACATCCAAATAGTGCAACTATCGTGCAGAATGGCAGAATGCTTCCTCGATTAACCAGAACTCCGTGTACCAGCCGGTTTCAAATCGTTATTAAATCAGCAGTTATGGTCACGTTAGCGCAGCGCCCACGTCCATTTTTAAGCTGACAACAATATTTGGTTGTAGCTCGAGCAGTCGTGATCCTCGGCATTCAGAGCAAGACCCACGCCTACGACGCCAAGTGTTCTTAAACAACATTTGGCTTTGATTTATTTATTTGTTATTCTCTTTTACTCCTTCAAGCCTCGTGAAGAATGGCCTCAATGGAAACTTGGATGTAATTGCCCCCACGAACCGAGCCTTAAGCGGATAAATGGTTTAAATTACAATGAACGTACCTATCGACAACTAATAGCAACTTTTGTATTTGTATCGTCTAGCATTTACGACCAAAACTAATGTTTTAGGTAATTAAATGTATGTGTCTATACGCAAACCTATTTGTTTCATCATTCCATTACAATCTTTATATAAAGAATCATCTTTGTAGAAAAAATCCTAAACGTAGGTATGCCTCTATCTTCATTTCACACATGTCATATATTTAGTTCCCTCTCCAAGAAATGAAGATTCGGGCATTACTTATTGCATACAGCAGTCATATTCTTAAATACTGTGGCCACACTATGAGAAAAAAGAAAACACTTAATTCTCTCTACTCGAATTGAAGATTCAGGAAAGACCTACAACATGCAGTAGTCGTATTCTTAAATATATGTACTTTGGCCACGCTATAACAAAATGCTTAATTTTTCCAAAAAGAATTGAAGGTTCAGGAAAAGAATTGAAGGTTCAGGAAAAGAATTGAAGGTTCAGGAAAGAAGTACTGCATGCACAGTTGCATTCTTAAATACTGTGACCAGACTATAAGAAAATAAAAACTCTTTCTTACCCTACACAAACTGAAGGTTGGAAAGACTGCTTGCAGTAGTCGTACTCTTTAAATACCATGGCCCTATTGTAAGAGAAAAAACTATTCCCCCTACACAAATTGAGGATAGGAAAGACCATGGCCACATTGCAAGAGAAAAAAACCCTTAATTCCCCCTACATGAATTGAAGATTCAGAGAAGACATACTGCATGCAGTAGTCGTATTCTTAAATATACTTTGGCCACGCTATATCAAAAGAAAATTCTTAATTCCCTTTGCACGAATTGAAGATTCAAGAAAGACATACTGCAAGCAGTATTTGATTTCTTACATACTGCGGTCCCACTACACGAAAACTGGAAATGTATATGCAGCCACCAGCAATAGGTTTACACCATAAAGGGACGAAAGCCTAATATTTTGACATAATTTACAAAAATTGAATTTTCAATATTACATAGTAGTTATATTTTATACTCCACATGTTCATTTCTCATAATAAATACTAAAATATTAAATATTGAAAAAAAATCAAAACGAACTGAATATTCTGGAAAGCCTTGCTCCATGCAGTAGTTATTGCTTAAATACGGTTGTCACACTGAAAAAGAAAGCTCTTGTAATTCCCCTTAAATTGAAGAGTCAGGAAAGCAGTAGTAGTATTCTTAAATACTGTGGTAACACTATAAGAAAACCCTTAATTCCCCCTACACGAATTGATGATTCTAGAAAGCCTTGCTCCATGCAGTAGTTGATTTCTTAAATACTATGGTCACATTAAAAATTTAATTCCCCTTACACGAATTGAAGGTTCAGGAAAGCCTTCCTGTATACAGTAGTCGTATTCTTAAATACTGTGGTAACACTATAAGAAAACTCGTAATTCCCCCTACACGAATTGAATATTCAGGAAAGTCTTACTGCGTGCATTATTTGATTTCTTAAATAGTGTGGTCACACTGAAAAAAACAGCTCTTTTAATTCCGCTTACACGAATTGAAAGATTGAGAAAAGCCTTACTGTATGCAGTAATCGTATTCTTAAATGTACTGTGGTAACACCATAAGAAAATTTAATTCCCCCTACACGAATTGAAGATTCTAGAAAGCCTTGCTCCATGCAGTAGTTGATTTCTTAAATACTGTGGTCACACTATGAAAGAGAAAGCTCGTTTAATTCCCCTTACACGAATTGAAGATTCAGGAAAACCTTACTGCGTGCATTA
>CALNHX010012071.1:0-26181 GCA_940337035.1 Agriotes lineatus
AACCAGGTGTAATTGTAGAGTTAGAAAGGAAACAGATCCCAGCCCCTACCATGAAAATTATAAAAAGCTATCTCAGAAACAGGAAAGAAGCATAGAGCTTCGTACAAGCAAAAGGAGAAGAATACATTACCAAGGGCTGCCAGCAGGGATCTGTGTTAGCACCTTTGGAACCTATGGAACGTCGTAATGGATTGCCTGCTAAGAGAACAGTGCCTAGGGGAAGCTACAGCGATAGCATACTCAGACGACGTGGCTGTCTCCATACACGCAATCAAAAAGAGAACTAGAGGCTAAAGCGAGGCAAAGTCTCTAAACATCCACGTCAAGTAGGCAGCAAACAACTAGAGGTTAAAGCGAGGCCAAGTCTAAACATCCTCGCCGAATAGGCAGCAAAGAACAAACTAAGTATCTCGAAAGAAAAAAAAACCAAGTAAGTGATCTATTCTGCCACACCAATAAATATAGTTTATTTGTGGAACCACCCCCTAAGCAGGGTACACCATATGAAGTACAACATAGACCAGAAGCTTCATTTTAGAAACCACACAGAGCATGCAAATAACAAAGCGAGAAATATATTCCAAGCCTTGAGATTTACGTACAGAAACTGGGGAAAAATCGATCAGCCTCAAAACTCCCTCAGGACAATATACGGAAGCGCAATCATCCCCACAATCACTTAAGAGATCGAGATATGGGGACACAGAGCGGAGATTGTTAGATTTATCAGAGGATTCAGAACCACCCAAGCCATATGCCTAAGAGCCATTCTATGAGCATACGCCTCCATACCCAATTAAAGTCTCTGCGTGATAGCGAGGATCCCTTCACTACACCTCGCAATAGAGCAACTGAAAGTCATCAGAGAGCTACACAGGAACGGGCGAGACAACCCTACTTGGGCAGCAACTAGCAGCAGGAGACTGCAGGTACCGGACGGCACTCAGATCAGAGGTAGAGGCAAGAATAAGGAGAAAGTGACAACAGGAATGGGACCAATCCGAGAAGAGGAGGTACCTATTGTTGTAACATCCTAGCCCTCTGCTAATAAGGGCTAAAGAATTTAATAAATTACCTTCGGGTAGCTTTCTCAGTCGGAGTTAATTTGGTTCAGTCAGATATACACTTGGAAATTAGCAAACAAACACCAGGATAGTTTTAGACACGTTAATTATAATGTTCAACATTTACAAACATAAGTATTACTCGTAAAAATCAAACAAAATGTATTTTACAATGAATTTTAATAATTATGCTGGACGTCCTGTTGCCCGTTCCTTACGCCTCGGCAACCCGTTTTGCATCTGCGTGTGGATGGTCCGTTTGGCCGCGTTTTGGAAAAGGTGTCGGAACGCCACTGGCCGGGAAGACGATTTGTCCAACGTAATTCGCGGTGGAGCCAACCTCCGGGCTCAAATATCAGGTTCGATGTCGAAAACACGTGTAGCTGCAAAATAGGTTATTTCGGGTATGTGATAGCCTTGCAATTCCCGGGGATACGGTGAAGTGTTTGTGCGTGATGCGACCGAATGGGAAGTGGTCGACGTTGTTCCACCTGGGGCTCCGCTTCGTTGTGGCGGCATGCGACAGCCCACGGCCACGACGGTGCCGCAGATCTCCGGTGTTACGATGGGAAGATGTTTGGAACGGTGAGTACAATCCTGTAGTCAAACAGATATTAAATGCAATCTTATAGGGGCCTTGGAGGTCGGCTACGTGTCGGCCTTTAATAACATGAAATTTGATATGCTCGGGCCAGGTAAATTTTATGTTGGTCGGCTGTTTTATTTATTATTACGAAATGGACATATGAAACGGCCTGGTAGTTAAACCCTCGTTTCGAATATGTCCTCTGGGAAATTTTGATACAATTATTTGCCAACGTCCTCCAGGAAATTTTGTTGCAATTATGAGTGCAGGTTTTTAACAGGTATTAGTTTAATCAGTGAAACGGTTTCCCCACTCGTGGAGCATCGCCTCAAAAAACTGATTCTTCAGGAAATGGGCTTAATTAAATGCTAGCTAGGAACACGGTCTCCGGGGCGGAGGCATCGGTTCCACTGTAGCTACGGGAAAAATACTAAAGGAAATCGGGATCCGAAGTATAGACGGGAAATTCTCTTTAATCGGTCGGACAGGATCAGGATTGGGGATGATTTGGGGCTGGATGGATACTGAAATGAATGCGAATGAATGTATGAATGAAGTGCCTCCGAGTTGCCCCGTGAAGCGGCTTTTATGGGCTCCTCCTCGTGCTTCGTGCATCAAGCAACCACTTCGGGCATTCTAAGTGGGGGAGCAGCGCAATACGTAGAGCGGGGATCTCTTGATGACGTAGCTGGCAGCGCGGGCGAAAAATTCAAACGCGTAACGTAGAAATCGCTAGGGGAAAACGCGAGAATTGATTTTAATTCAAAAAACGCGTTTTTGCTGGGCGAAACCTTACACATGATCCTCTTCTCGGGAAAATGAAGGACAACCGGCGGAGAAGACATCGTGAAGATACCTGGAGATCTCGACACAGAAAACATTCATATCTTTCTGTATGCATTCTGAGAATATTTAGTGAAGTGAAAGTATTCAGGTTTCAGGGCAATTCACTTTCACACAACTTTTCAACTGGGGAGAAATTGCATAGGCCGCGGAAACAGGCGTACAGTATCCAGGAACCAGGTGCACAGGATTAAACTTACAGGCACAGGTACAGAAAAAAAACGACTTCCTTTCTGCATTCTCTCCTTCAAGCTTCGATAAATCTACAAACTCCAGCTATTATCCGGGTTTACGGTAGCTATGAGTACGCTTTAAAAGGAAAAATTCAGTATTATCAATCACACTTTAAAATCAATCGCATTTTAAAATTGATCGCTCTGTTACAGGTGCACTCATCTGGAATACTCTCTAACGCTTATCTGGATTAAGCGAAGAGCTTCATACTCACGGAGCGGATACACAGTTGCATTCATTCTGGAATCGCACTGTTACAAATGGATTCATCGGGAACACTTTCTAACGCTTATCTGGATTAAGCGAAGAGCTTCAAACTCACGAAGTGGACACAGTTGCGGTATCAACGTAATCACACTAGTAGGGTTCTCTGGAGCGCATTCATCTCTGGAACAAGGAGCGGATACAGTTGCGGTCTCAACATGTACTCACACTAACAGGTTTCTCTAGAGCGCATTCATCTCTCAATAGTTGCGTCGGTCACGGTATCCACCTACATTCATACTGGGAGACTCTAAGTATGCGAAAGGATTCAGGTTGCAGGATAACCTTCTTTCACAAAACAATCTCACTAGGGGAAATTGCAGAGGCTGCGGGAACCAGCGTACACTTTCCAGAAAACGGCATACTGGACTCGGGATTCTGGCACTAAAAACGCATTTTCACCTCCAAGCTTCGACTTATAGTCTACTATCTCCTGTCAACATCCGGGTTCACGGTGACAAAGAGCACGCTTCAAAAGGATGATCTTTCAGGGTAAGCATTCACGCTAACTACGGCGGCATTCACACAAACTTACATATCTCAATTTTTCAGATACACCAGGCACTTACATGCGGATACCTGCGGCTCTAGCACTGAAAAATATTGGATACAACTGCGGAACTGGCACTAGAAGACTTCCACTCGCGGACATCTGGATTGTCCTTTCTTCGGCCATCTTCCACGGGCGGACACCTGGATTGTCCTGTCTTCGGCCATCTTTTGGCATTACGGCCATCTTTTGGCATTCCGGCCATGGCCTGGCATTCTTTTGCCATCTTCGCCTTCTTTGCCTTCTTCGCTAGAGTGCCTCGGGGTCGCAAAGCCCGAACCAGTAGGCAAACTGGTCCCTGAGGGTTGCAGGATGATTTACGGACTAGACTGAATTTCGGAAAGATCTTATCTGGACTACACGGGATTTCGGAAAGTTCTTATCGGATACAGGAAAGGACTTGGACAGGGATCTAGGAATTCTATACTGGACATCACTGTTTCTGACTGGTTCTGGGTTCCGGAAGATTTCGCTGGACGGCTATACTGTAACAGGTTTTGTAAATTTTTCATATTGCAAAATTTAAAAAAAATATTTTTCAGGTCCCGGGTGCCAAATTCTAGTTTCTGGAGCTTCAGGCGGGTGTTTGCTAATCTCTATGTATATCTGAGCTCAGGCTGCCTGCTCGGGCGCCATTGTAACATCCTAGCCCTCTGCTAATAAGGGCTAAAGAATTTAATAAATTACCTTCGCGTAGCTTTCTCAGTCAGATATACACTTGGAAATTAGCAAACAAACACCAGGATAGTTTTAGACAGTTTAATTATAATGTTCAATATTTACAAACATATGTATTACTCGTAAAAATCAAACAAAATGTATTTTACAATGAATTTTAATAATTATGCTGGACGTCCTGTTGCCCGTTCCTTACGCCTCGGCAACCCGTTTTGCATCTGCGTGTGGATGGTCCGTTTGGCCGCGTTTTGGAAAAGTTGTCGGAACGCCACTGGCCGCGAAGACGATTTGTCCAACGTAATTCGCGGTGGTGCCAACCTCCGGGCTCAAATATCAGGTTCGATGTCGAAAACACGTGTAGCTGCAAAATAGGTTATTTCGGGTATGTGATAGCCTTGCAATTCCCGGGGATACGGTGAAGTGTTTGTGCGTGATGCGGCCGAATGGGAAGTGGTCGACGTTGATCCACCTGGGGCTCCGCTTCGTTGTGGCGGCCTGCGACAGCCCACGGCCACGACGGTGCCGCAGATCTCCGGTGTTACGATGAGAGGATGTTTGGAACGGTGAGTACAATCCTGTAGTCAAACAGATATTAAAGCGCAATCTTATAGGGGCCTTGGAGGTCGGCTACGTGTCGGCCTTTAATAACATGAAATTTGATATGCTCGGGCCAGGTAAATTGTATGTTGGTCGGCTGTTTTATTTATTATTACGAAATCGACATATGAAACGGCCTGGTAGTTAAACCCTCGTTTCGAATATGTCCTCCGGGAAATTTTGATACAATTATTTGCCAACGTCCTCCAGGAAATTTTGTTGCAATTATGAGTGCAGGTTTTTAACATGTATTAGTTTAATCAGTGAAACGGTTTCCCCACTCGCTGAGCATCGCCTCAGAAAACTGATTTTTCAGGAAATGGGCTTAATTAAATGCTAGCTAGGAACACGGTCTCCGGGGCGGAGGCATCGGTTCGACTGTAGCTCCGGGAAAAATACTAAAGGAAATCGGGATCCGAAGTATAGACGGGAAATTCTCTTTAATCGGTCGGACAGGATCAGGATTGGGGATGATTTGGGGCTGGATGGATACTGGAATGAATGCGAATAAATGTATGAATGAAGTGCCCTCGAGTTGCCCCGTGAAGCGGCTTTTATGGGCTCCTCCTCGTGCTTCGTGCATCAAGCAACCACTTCGGGCATTCTAAGTGGGGGAGCAGCGCAATACGTGGAGCGGGGATCTCTTGATGACGTAGCTGGCAACGCGGGCGAAAAATTCAAACGCGTGACGTAGAAATCTGTAGGGGAAAACGCGAGAATTGATTTTAATTAAAAAAACGCGTTTCTGCTGGGCGAAACGTTACATTGTAATGGTTTAATGTCCACACCAACTGTGGTTGCATAACTAAGAAACGAAAATGAACGAAAAATTCAAATAAGCTCAAAATTTATATTTTATTTATTGCAACATTAAAGTAATTATAATATACTAATAAATGCACAAGATACTATTAGCAGTAATTATAATTTGATTGACAGAGGTTAGTATTGGATAAGACAATACCGGAAGGGTGCTTAATTTAATTTTCATTAAATGTGCTCGGTATGGCAGATTCCCTTAAATTACGTGGACTGACAGAGTTAATATTGTCCGCTCAGTATTAACGTAGTTTTTTTTTCTAGTCCTATTTGGCACTCTTCTGTCCATCTAGCTATGTCAGGTGTTCATATAGTGCAATCAATTGCCACTCCTTGTGGGACAAAATAAAGAAATAATTTACACAAATACAAATGGGTTTTAATATAAAATACAATATGTTGCCTATCTCAAGGCTTATTAAAAACTGTACTCTGTATTCGTTACTGCAAAATAAATGGTTTATTGAGTTTTGTCAGATAGGCACTCTCCCAATATTAGAATTTCAAGGGTAAGTCAAAGGTAGCCTGATAATCGAATTTTTACTAGCTAAGCTAGTAACCGATTCTGAACTACTCTACACATACTAACCTATTATAAGTCGTATGTAAAGTTAGAAACACAAAGATTCTTAGGGTTAACCGGGTTCTCCCAAGTCTTCAATCATTTTCACTGGTAATGGATGGCTGTCTGTGGTGGGACCATCCTTTTCTTTTTTTTTGTTAAAAAATGGGCTAAGCCAGTTGTTATTTATTTAGTCAGTTAAAATTTCAATTTCTAAAATAGAAATGTGTATGCAACCCAAAGTTCTCAATTGCACACTCTAAAAATCGCAGTAAGGTACAGTTTTCTGCTATTATGAATATTATTGATAAGTAAAACTGCCGAAATAAATATGAATGACAACATATGAGATAATTATAAATAACATACGTAATCAAATGACAGTTTGGATTGACCGTTCATGTTTTGCGATTTTGGTTTCTTTGATGTATGTGAATTATTGTTTATTATAGTTTAATTAGATTGGGGTTGCTCGTGTTTGGTAAAGTAATAGGTATAGTTCTCCTATGAAAATAGTGAAATAAATATTTTGATAGTTAGCTATGACATTTTAGAAGGCATGTGTATTATTAAATCAGAAAACCAAAATATTATAGCCTGACAAGACACTAATGACTAATCAAAGTTCGTTGTAGCCCTTTGAAACCTCTATTATGTGTTCAACAGCATACCACAACACATATCACAACACTCACTGTCACTGGTTTTACTGGCTTCGTAGTAATATACCACGTTAAATGACATCAAACAGTCTTGAATTTTATATTTGAATAATATTTGTGACTTATAGTCAAATTTTATCGTAGAGAATATGATATTGCTACTGCGTATCAAATCATCAATTATTATTCTTTACAATTAATGAGAATTTAACCCTTAAAGTGACCATTTATCGCAGATTATCAATTCAAGTTATTTCTTACTACTTGATATAAACAACCCTCTGGTTGTCCTTTACAACACCACCAGTTAAAACATACAACTGTTACATCACATGATATACATTAGTTATATGGATATTATTTAAATTGAATGTATCATCAATTTATTGTTTATTCTTTCTGAGAGCACATTTTAACGAAGAAAATTAATATTTTATAGACAATTTTAATTTATTTGTTAGTTGGTTTATTAGTTACTCTTAAAAAACCTAATTTTCTTATCGTATTTATTACTTGTTATATTTTTCATGGAGATTTATTAAAACCAACACAATAGATACACGTGAAAAAGTGTCAGTACAAATAATGCAACATCAGGAATGGATAAATCATTATAGCAACTTACTCTCAGAAAACAGAGAAGAGTATAAGACAACCCCACAAGACCAAATAAACATACAGGGTGAACAAATAACTGTTACGATTAATACCGTTAAAAAGGTAATTGCAAAGCTAAAAAATAATCGAGCTTCTGGCCCCGAAGGCATACCAGCCGAACTTGTAAAATGTGGCACCGAAAAGCTATATCGGATGATCACGGCAATTGTTAACCAATGTTTAAATGGCCACCCATGTCCAGATGAGTGGAAACTTGCATACGTTTCTTCAATACACAAGAGAGGATATAAGAAAGACCCCAACAACTACCGCGGGTAGGGGACATAACAAAAAAAAAAGAAAATTCAACATCTATGAAGCAATGGTAAAAAGCATATTACTCTACGGCTGTGAAACATGGAGATTGACAGAGAGGAACAAACGAAAAGTAGAAGCTACTGAAATTGATGCGATAAGACAAACAATGAGAATTTCACGTAGAGCCAGAATAAGAAATGAAGAAGTTAGACAACGCATGGGAATAGAAGGTACGATTACAGACGACATCCAACGGAAGCAGCTGATATGGTATGGTCACGTACAGCGAATTGGAATTCACAGGCTACCCAAGCAAATATTAGAATGGACACCTCAAGGAAGACGGAAAAGAGGAAGGCCGAAAAAACCTGGATGGAAGGAATACGGAAATCAATGAGCGCGAAAAACCTGACAGATGGGCAGTGTAATGATCGGCAAGAATGGAAAATAGGCATCGGACAACGCCGGAAGACGTTCTAAACCGAATATATATATTTTTTTTCATCTACTTTATGTATTTATCTACTTATAATGAAAATAATTAAATTGATGGAATTCATTTTGTAGTCAATGTTAATTTTTAAAATCCATTTTTATTTGTTTTTTAGATATTGTTCTTAAAGATGCCATAATAAGTAGGTTAATACCGGTATTAAAAATGTTGAATACCGAATACCAGTAAAAGTGATTATAAATCAACGTCTTTTGCTTTTTAAACTTTTTAGGAGTGGGAAAATGCCCATTCCTGCCTCCTCCTGACTACGCTATTGGCTTGGGTTTTAACCAATCTGCTTTTTCATTATAGTGGATTTAATAAGGTTGACCGGTACATTTTAAAAAAGCAGCCTCTATTTGCGTCTTTCCAGGCATAAGTCGCGAACCAGAGAACAAAGGGCTTAAATGTTGAAGAGAATTCGTTACTTTGCAAGCGGATTATAGAGCACAAAATCCGGAATTTTGTTTTGCAAAAAAACTACATTTAATTTTTTAGTCAAATCGAAGTAATTTTGCTAGCGAGTCTAAAAGACATCTGTTCTTAACGTAGGTCGTAAATGGGAGGACAACAGGGTTGAAATTCAGCAGTTATTTTGTTACGGTATCGAACGGTTCTTACGACGCTTGCCGATAGGAAGGCACCGGTCGCTAGACGAATCCGGAAAATTTGGCACGCTCACCCTGGAAGATCGATAAAACAGGCTAAAGGCCTCGGCTGAAATGCGCTCAGGGAGATGGACGGGGTTAACACCGGTACGCCACAGGACGAGCGTCACTTAATACATGTCGGTTGTTATCAAAGAATGGGCGCCACCAGCTCTGACTCGGGATCTCCACGTTTTGCCGGAACTGGACGGCGGAACGGGGCGGGGTTACAATCAAGTACTATTTCGAGTAGCACCCGAATAACTATTTCAAGAGAATACGCGAATAACTATTTCGAGAAAATACGCGAATAACTATTTCGAGAAAATACGCGAATAACTATTTCGAGAAAATACGCGAACTATTTCGAAAAAATACGCAAAAAACTATTTCTAGAAAATACGCAAATAACTATTTCGAGAAAATACGCGAATAACTATTTCGAGAAAATACGCGAATAACTAATTCGAGAAAATACGCGAATAACTATTTCGAGAAAATACGCGAATAACTATTTCGAGAAAATACGAGAGTAACTATTTCCAGAAAATACACGAATAACTATTTCGGGAAAATTGACTTACAATGCCAGTCGTAACCACCTACCTGGAAGGCCTTCCCTCCGCATCTGGTCCTCGCCTCACAGCTGAAGTGGCACAGCGACACAATCGCCCTGTAATATGCATACACCAACACAATAGTGTCAAGAAGAAACAAAAAGCCGATAAGATTAATACGTCTATTGGATCCCTGGTGGTGATCTAAATACATACACAAATAAACGGGTTACAAAACATCATGGTTCGAAAGGATCTTAATGGTTAAGCCCAGCTGGGAAAGAGCGCTTAATGCCTATGGGGTTGGCGTACAGTCGAGTCGAGTACCTCATCCAGGCCAGTGTAATGGGTAAACGTGGGCTTAAGCCCAACGGCCGGTCGCCGTGACGCGTGCAAGCAAAACCTGAATTCGGGCCCGAAACCTCTGAACACCCTGTACTAGGTCGTGATAAATTGCCTGGCGGCACAAACTAGCGATAGTTAACATTAAATTTAGGCGCTGACTGCGCTATCGGTTAAGTGAGCTAACGCACACCACTGAATTTTTCAGCAGAGTGTACTTTCACTGCACTCTTTCACACAAAGTGTTCCACCCAAAACGTGCGATAATGATTCGAGACGGCGTGGGCACGCCACAGTAAGTCTCACAACGGGGGTACCTCGTTCTGGCACCGCACTGCCGCAGTTCGTAAGCGAGCAGCGGCACTCATACAGTTAGTTGGACAAAATAAGCGTCAGTATGCATAAATGTTATTTTTACGTAGAGTGTACCAAGCTCTGGCTTCACACTGCAGCAATTTGTATGCGAGAACCGGTACTTATAAAATTAGTTACACAAAAGCAAGCGTCAGTACGCATAAATGTTACTTTTATGAGGAGTGTACCACGCCCTGGCTTCACACTACAGCAATTTGTATGCGAGAAGCGGTACTTATAAGATTAGTTACACAAATCAAGCGTCAGTACGCATAAATGTTACTTTTACGAGGAGTGTACCACGCTCTGGCTTCACACTGCAGCAATTTGTATGCGAGAGGCGGCACTCACAAAATTAGTTGAACAAAGTAAGCGTCAGTACGCATAAAGGTTATTTTACTAGCGTTACCTGCCTGGTCGCATTGCAACGAGGCTCAAGCGATGCGAAAGGCGAAAATGGCTGGCTTACTCACGAGTCCCCTTGTCGGCGTAAGTATGCGACGACCCACCTGGGTTATACAGATCTTAACAACGTAGCCGTTGCATGAATGGACACAGCGATTATAATCCCGCACGCTTACTCAAAGAACTGCGGTTATTAAGCTAATAAATCGACATATTGCTGTATTCTTGCGACGACTCTTAGCACCGAGAGCACAAACCGTTCCACTACGTGTTGACTGTTTAGCGAGCCCCTGCGAACTGCCGCGAAACCCGCGTGCGTCCAGTGCCCCTGAGCTTCATGGGAAAAACGCTCCAGCCAATCCTAACACAGAATTTCCTAGACATGCGACTTTTGGCGCGAGAATGGGCACTACCCCTCCTTGTCGCACTAACAAGCGTAATTTCTTGAAGGTTTGAAATATTGCAAGCGCTTACACACGGCTAACAAAGCACCAACAAAGGAGTGTCCCAGATGACGAGAAATACTGTGCTTGGAGGCCAGGGATGTCCAAAATCATTATTGCGGAATTATGCGATGAAGCCAAATAACTAAAAGGGTTTAACATACGGACATGCTGCCCTAAAGCCTAAGTGGCTAATTAAATTACGGTTGGGTGGCAAAATGACCTGACAATTTTTATTATTTGGCATGACGTATCCTCACTGAATTTACAAGGATCCATGCTTTACAAGCGGATTATATGGCGCAAAAGCGGGGTATTTTACAAAAAAACTATATTTTTATTTTCAGCAAAATCGATGAAAATGTTTGACTTAGGGCCAGTTCTACAATCCAAGGATAAAGTTATCTGGGGAATAAATACCCTAGAAACGATTGTTGTAACAATGAAAACTATGACAATTATACCTCGGATAGCTTATTCTAGGTATATACTTGCATTGTAGAACCGGCCCTTAGAGTCTAAAAGACGGGTTATATATTGTATGGCGTAGGTCGTGCATGAGAACAAGGAGTTGAAATTCCCGAATTTTACAAAAACTGCTTCGGAGTGCTTCCCATTTCATCTCTTCTTTTTGACGTGTAAACTAGTGTTCGCGCTTCAAAAAGCTACCATGGAAAATTTCGACTGTTTAGCGAAATCTTTTTTTTTTTTAAATTTATTTGAACCAGCTCGACATTTTGCATGTCATACATGGTTGTGTTCACATATTCTTATTTTGGCTACACTTGCTAAATGGAATTTATATTACAATACTATAAAAATTTATACTTATATTACATTATCTTATACTATTATAAATATTATACAGTTCTGCGATATTACTATCATTAGCCGTCATCACTGCTATTGCCCGATGATGGATAGGCGTCCTGTGGTAACCGTCTTTTTAATCGGGTATGTATATTTTTCTTTCCTAGCGAGTAATGAGGGCTACTTTGGCAAGAGTTTATATTACTGAAGAATTTTTTGTTCACCTTTTTAATATATTGCTCTATAGTCGGTATTTCAAGTTCATAATGTAACTGACTATTTCTAACATACCAGGGGGCATTGGCAGCTATTCTTAATATTTTATTTTGCATAACTTGTATTTTATTTAGCTGCATTTTTGAGGCTGCTCCCCATATAGCGCATGCATACATAAGGACAGGACGCAATAGCGATTTATATAATAACATTGCACAGTTAATCTTAAGTGATGATTTTTTGTTTAGCAACGGGTATAGTTGAGATAATCTTGCATAACACTCACTAACCTTTTTGTTTATATGGATGCCCCAAGTTAGTCTTCTGTCTAGATGCACTCCTAAGTATTTTACACTTGAATCGTTAGGGTTCCAGTTTACTTCGCAACCGTTAATAATAATTTTTGTGGGATCTGCTGGTCTGCGTAATGTAAATATTTTAACTTCACACTTATTTTGGTTAATCGTTATACACCAGTGATTACACCATTCACTTATTTGATTTACCGCATGTTGAAGTATGTTGCTTGCTGCTTGAATGTTTTCATGTTGCACTGTTATTGTTGTGTCGTCCGCAAACATAGCGATAGCTGAATTAGTTGGCTCCGGTATATCGCTGGTAAAAATGTTAAATAATATGGGCCCCAAAATAGACCCCTGTGGTACCCCTGCTTGAACGTGGTGTGTTGTCGATGTGTACCTGTTAATTTTGACTGCAAATGTTCTTTCTTTTAGGAATGATGATATTATGTTAATTAGATACGGTGATATTTGAATTTGAAGCATTTTGTGGATTAGGCCATCTATCCAAACTTTGTCAAATGCCTGCTGAATGTCAATAAATGCTACAACGGTATGTTTCTTACTTTCATATCCTTATTCTATTAGCTGTGTTAGCCTAAGTAACTGGTGGTTAGTGGAGAATTTTTCTCTAAAGCCAAATTGGAATTTAGGAATGATTTGCAGTTGTTCAATTTCTTCACTTAGTCTTCGCTTGATTATTTTTTCAAATAACTTGGAAATTGTTGGCAATAGACTAATTGGTCTATAACTTGTAAGTTGATTGGCTTTTTTCCCCGGTTTATGGAAAAGTAGTATTATCGCGTGCTTCCAGTTTTTTGGGAAGTATCCCAGTCTTAGACATCCATTGAATAGAGTTGCTAAATATGCGTAGATCTTATTCGGGAATTTTTTTATGACAACATTTGGTATCAAATCATGGCCGGGAGCCTTTCTGATTGGAAGGCTCGTTGCTAGGTCTTTAATTTCTTGTGGAGTCGTAGGTTCTATGTTGTTTGGCATTAAAGGAATCTGTGTG
This sequence comes from Agriotes lineatus, assembly GCA_940337035.1. NCBI lineage: Eukaryota > Metazoa > Arthropoda > Insecta > Coleoptera > Elateridae > Agriotes > Agriotes lineatus. Next base: position 13,359 of record CALNHX010012071.1, read on the forward strand.
GTAACTATACGATGAATTTCAGCTGAAAATTCCATGTTGTCTTGTTCTGGTATGGTTGTAAAATTGTCCTGTAGGTGTTCCGCGAACACGTTACACTTTTGTTCGTCTGTAGTATAATCGTGGTTGTTGTGGGTTATTGTCGGTATTACTGGTGTTTGCCGTAGTATTTTCTTGGTTGCGCGCCACAAAGATGGATCTCCTGGTTCCAGATCACTAATGTACTTGCGATAGGTTTCTATTTTATAATTGTCCAGTTGCCATTTGAGTTGATGTGTTAAGCGGTTAAGTTCTGTTTTCGCTCTAGGGTCTCTTGTTGTTTGCCATAGTCGTCGCTGCTTATGCTTTTGTTTTATTAGTTTTACTATGAGATTTGGGGGTTGTGAAATATTTCGAAAAAAAATTTGTGTTGTATTACTGTTGCATAATCGATAGATTCTTTGATTTTGTTTGCAAGTTGTGTTATTGCTTCGTCTATTTGTGTCTCTTTTGTTATGTTTGACGGGCATCTTGTATTGCTACTTATATAATCTCTGAAGATTTCCCAGTCTACAATTCCCTTGATTAGTTTCGGCGAGGGAGTTATTAGTTGAGGTTCTATTTGAAAGTTGATGATTACTGGGAGGTGATCTGAATCCATTTCTGGAACTACTGTTTGACAGATGGGGAAGTTGAAATTCTTTTGCACTATTATGTCTAATATATCTGGATTGTGGTCGCTTCTATATGGGAAATACGTATAGTCCGGCGGTGCTGTGACTTGTGCAGCTGCCGCAGCCGTGTAATTAAAGAGCCTTACTCCATCAGGGTTGTTAACTCGGCATCCCCATGCGGTATTATTGCTATTGAGGTCTCCTATTATTAGAGTTGGTACGTTTTCATTTAGTAATGTTTGCAATTCTTGTTCTATTAACCGCTTGTTGGGCTGTTTGTACACACAAATAAGTTTTAGATTATTGTTGTTCTTTATTGTTAATGATGCTGCTACGGCTTCCAGGTTGCTTAAATGTAATTCCGTGTGGAGTGATATCTCGAGAGATTTTTTTGCAATAATTGCTACTCCTCCTGCTGCTATTGGTGCATCTCTGTTTTTTCGGATCACATGGTAACCTGGTATGCGAAACGTTTCCGAATTTACTAGATGCGTCTCGCTGACACATGCTATATCTACATTTTGTCTGGTTAGAAAGTTAATAAATATATTTTTTTGCGATTTTAAGCCATTGGCATTCCAATTAACTATTGTTAAATTATGTATGAGATGTTTATTATTTGGATCCATGTTGTACTAGGCCTGGGATTAATGTTGTTAGATACGGAATAATTTTGTCAAGGTGTGGTATCAGTAACTCAATAACTTTGTGTATTAATGTGCTTATTATATCGGTTGATTCTGCAGATTCTTGGCTGTTTATTGTAGCTTGGTTACTTGTATTCTTCTGAAATAATTTCGAAAAGTTTCCATTAAAGGGTTGTCGGTTTGTTTGGTTATTTATTATTCTACTTGTTTGTCTCCTTTCTTGATTGTTTTCTTCAGTTTTTCGGGTAATTTTTATGTAATAGCTGCAACCCCTGTAGTTGGCCGGATGATTTTGTTCGCAGTTTACACATTGTGGTGGGTCATTTGGTCGTTTGGGACAATCTGTGTACAAATGCTTACCTGTGCATTTAACACATTGTTGTTTCTCCTTGGCAATAGTTACGGGTATGTCCAAATTGTTGACATTTTTTACACTGCGGTAAATCGTTAACTTTTCTTCTATGTCCTATTTCTATTATGCTGTATATTATTTTGGTTAATTTAAAAATAGATTTTCCTTCATCATTATTGGTTAAGTCAATGGCACATAGTGGTATCGGGTATTTAGCTTTATTATATAAGCGGTCTACTTTAATTACTGGGTATTTGAGTTGTTCTAATTCTGTATATAATTCTTTTTCTGTGATTGATACTGGTACATTACGCATAATCACAGATAAGTGATTATCCTCTGGGTTTCTGTATGTATGGTACTTGAGTTCGTTGTCTTTGTAATGTTTGGTTATTGTTCGATAATCTTCAATGGTGTTCAAATTTATTTTTAATTGGTTACCTCTATGTACTACTGTAAATTCTCCTTTAGTAAGCTCTTTCAGGTCTTTGGTTATTTCTTGATATTTTAGTGCAAGGGCATTATGTAGGTAAATTGGAGGAATTTTAATTTTTACATTTTCTGTGTTTTGCATATCTTGCGTAATATTTTCAGTAGCTTGTTGTTGTTCGGTAGATTGTTCTTCAGATGTATCCATTTGATTTACTGCCGCAGCACACTTGCCTTGATATATTATGTTTTGCGCTGTTTGAATGTTGGTTTGTGATAAATAATATTTGTTGGTGGCGATAAGTTTTGCTGGTTCGAAAAGATAACGTTTATTTGTTTCGCTAGCTGGGGGTGAAAGTTTGGCACTATCGCGCTTACCCATTATTGTTAAGCACTGAACCCCCGCGGGGGTTCAATTTTTGAATGTTTTTAAGTTAACTAATAGTTAATCGAATTAGTATGTTCGAATCGTTTCGTACAGTTTGATAACATGAAGTTATACACTATCACTAAATTTTGCCGTAGGCGGCCTTGCACGTTAACACTCCACTTTCTTGCGTTCGGACCGGCGATAATGCGTCTTTACGCTTCAAAAGTCGTTTCGCGAATCAGCGAAATCTTAGAATGGTATAAAAGAGGTGTTTTTACAGACGTGAGATTCGTTTTAGTGGCTTACGACATATTATGGTATAAAATCGCGGGAGGTGATACCTTTATTCCTTCTGAATATAGGGAACTTTTGCCGAGCTGGTTCAGCGTGTAGATTAAATTCGAGTATCGGGAGTAAGTAATTTTGTTTTTATTATTATTGTCTCCTTTGGTTTGTACAATCGGTCCGTTTTGCGGACTATAAGTACATCTTATGTAATACTTAATCTAAAACTTAAAACTAGAGAGTACATGTCTTGGAGAGTAATGTTCCAGTGAGCAATCTCTAAAGAAAAGAAAAACTGTTTGAGGGATATGACTTAGTTATGTAGATATTGCATATTTATGTGAAACGGGTTATTAGGTCGGCTGGGCTCCTCTTCGTCATTTAACAATGTGGTTGCCAGTTCGTTTGGATGTACCATTATCTTGTTCTTGTATTTGAGACTGATGTTTGTAATTTCTTCCCGTACTGTATGTATACCAAGATCAGCGTGTAGTAACATGTTTGGTACATACCATGGTGCGTTGACTATCGCGCGAAGCACCTTGTTTTGAAATCTCTGCAGTATTTCAATATTGGAAGTACTTGCAGAACCCCATAGTGGTACGCCATAAGTCCAGATAGCTTTAGTATTGACTTATATAATAAAAGCATATTTTCAGTTGACAGTTCTGACGTTCTGCCAATTAGCCAATACATGTGGCTTAATTTTATTCCCAGTTGTTTCCTTTTGGTAAAAATATGTGTCCGCCATGTTAGTCGCCTGTCCAGGTGGAGGCCTAGGTATTTAATAGTTTCACATTGTGGTATGTATGTTCCGTTTAATAGTACCGGAGGACAGTTTCCGTGCTTCAAGGCGACGGTGGTGTGTACGGATTTGGTTTCGTTGGCCTTTATTCTCCAACGTGGTAGCCACTTTTCAAACAGGTTTAAATGTATTTGTAGTTTTCAAGAGGCTTCTATGGGACTTTCATGAGACGCTAAAATTGTTGTGTCATCCGCATAGGCAGCAATCATTGTTTGTCTTGTTTCCGGTAAGTCTGCCGTGTATATAGAATATAACAGGAGCCCAAGGATACTTCCCTGTGGGACTCCTGATAGGACTGGGTATAATTCAGTGTAAGCTTCGTCATATCTTACTGAAAATGTTCTCTCGGTGAGGTAAGACTTTAATATGGAATACATTGGATGTGACAAAGCGCACTTGTGTAATATACTATTCCAAAACGTTATTTTCAAAAACTTAGCTTTTTCTCCACGTCTGCGTTTTATTCGCAGTAACATGTTAAAAAAGTTTAGACAGATTGTTTAACTATACCGGGTGTTTCGGGAGGAAATGGAAATATTTTAAGGACATATCTAAGAAGCTAAAATAAGCAAAATAAGCTTATATTTTGAAGTCCGACTTTTATTTGTTTCAGATATACTTTGATTAATTGTAATTTAAAAACTGAAGAACAAATCATTACAAAACTGACCTAAAAAATTCATTAACTCATAACAAATTTTCGAAAATATCACCGCCCACTTCGATACATTTATGTGCGCTTTTATAAATTGAACTAGTAGCGAGTTTTAGTAAACGATGATTCGTTCTAATGAAGGCTGCAGCATTAAGTGTATTGAAGTGGGAGGTGATGTTTTCGAAAATGTGTTGTGAATTAATGCAATTTGTGCATTTTTTGTTTCGTTTATTAGTTTTGTAATGAATTTTTCTTTAGTTTTTAAATTACAATTAATCAAATTATCTCTGAAACAAATAAAAATCGGACTTGAATATATGAGCTTATTTTGCTTATTTTGGCTTCTTAGATATGTCTTTAAAATATTTTAATTTCCTCTCGAAACACCCTGTATATAAATTTCAGCCAGCGTCAGTGCAAGTAGGACATGTTTCGGTGATTCGATATACATATACACCCAAAGCAGACCCCATGCAGGGTGCAGATGTGCGTTATTAAATGCCATCTTTAGCTAGTCGACAGGGTCAAACTACCGCTAATATTCCATTTACGAATTCTCATCTCACTTTGCGTGGAACTTCTAAAGATGAAATATTTATTTAAAATATATTATTGGTTTGTTAGGTACTACCACGAAAATGTTTTAATTCATTTATTATTATGGTATAGGTTCCACCTCAACCAACTACGTCCAAATGTCTGGATATAATGCCCATGCAAAGAGGTCTTGATGTGTCAAAACCTTTTAAAAATTTCGAGTTGAAAGAAGTGGCATCGAGACAAATAAAGAAGGTTCATGCAACTGCCAACAGTATTACGTTCCACTTTAAACCGTCCGCGGAAGTTGATAGCCCTTTAGTATGCTTAGAGGTAAATTCTAATAACTTATTGTTGTGTTACAGAATGCCTTCGAGGAATTACGTTTCTATGTTCTTAGAAATGCTAATTCAATCAATTTTGTGGGTCTGGTGTTGCAAAGTCTTAACTTTCCCGAAAAACCAATCGGCCTGTCATTATTTTAGGAGATTGGGTCAAGTGAGCACCCCTGTAATCTTTTCAATTGTTGGCAAAATTCTTCAAAGTAACGCGAACGTCTTCGCTCAAGACGTGATAACTGCTTTCGATTACCCGTAGGTTACGGGAGCACTCGTTTGACAGGTATGGCCGTATGGGTTTTGAAGCATTTTGCGAGAGAAAGAAAGGTGTTTTAGTTGTGTTAACGCTGGAGGTTACACCTTGAAATACACCCCATTTTATGCACATGTTTAACTTTTAGAGAGCCAATTTTAGAATAGGAAAGGCGGTTGATTTTTATTCTAATCATTTATATCTTGTCTGTCTACTGACAGAGAGTTATTTTGAAATTTTGGCAAAATAACTTTTCAGATTAAAAGATGTACAACTCTATTTTACTTTAAAATTTTCAAATAATATTTGCAAAAATACGAATATCGAAAAAATCTCCACGGCAATAGGTAGCTAAAAACTACTCTGTTTCAAACGCCACCTGTCATTTTTTCTAAAATGAAAATTGTTTCGGCAACAATAAAACTAAAATTTTAGAAAAATCGATATAATTTAACAGTATAGTGTAGTGTAGTAGGCAACACAAATAGCAAACTTCAATTAACAATACAAGGGGATTACGGCAGATTACAACTTTCTACTAGGTATTAGATGGCTTTTGTATGGCGTACTGAGTTGTCAAAGATCCAAACAGTTCTTGCTAGAGAAGAGCATTTACTGTGTTCGCTGTGGATGTGGTTTCATTTCGTTTTCCGTAAATTATAGTTTGAAAATATATTTTCTAATTCGGAAAAACACTGTTATTTCTTGTAATTCTCTATCAAAAACTGTTATTTTTTCGCTCTTTCAGTCGTTTAACTAATTTACATTATAAGTGATGTTGTGTAACAAGTTTTAGAATTAGTGAAAATATTTAAGGCGGCTTTGGAGAGCTCATCGATTTCCATAGCGGGTAAGGTAAATTTTCTTTTGCTCCTTGAATTTCATGTCTAGGCAACTTTAGATACACCTGTTTGCCTTCAATGGAAATGTCGAAAGCGGATTATATCTCTAAGTACCTTATCTGTTAATCTACTACCTGTGAGGGTAAACCCGGGTACCCTAAATATATAACAAAAAAGTTAGTGTATATCTGAACATCTGAGGTAACTACTATTTCATTCTTTTACGGCGCGAGTTTTAAGGTGTACTAAATTAAAATAGTACCTACTCACCAATTCAAATTGCAAGTCGTCTGTTATTCGTAAATATTTTCACACTTCCAAGTGCTATCAAATTCAAGTAGTACGTGACTTTTTGTGCGAAATTGGTAGCAGCATCAACATCACACAGAGGATGTTTTTTTTACTTCACCCATACTGACGCGAATTAATGGTAGGTACTATTGACGGGTTGAATATTTCCGTGAAGCGAATTTATTGCATTATATGAAACAAGAAACAACATTATGTGGTATGGATGGGGTGATTCTTGTTATTACTGCATGGTTATGTTTTTCCACAACTTATTCCTATTGATTTTAAGTTTTAATTTAAATAAATCCTGCAGCAGAGCGGAGCATCTGTCGCCGTGGGTTATGGTGTGACAGCTGCTGCTGTGGCCTGTGCTATTAGCTCGGGTGTTATATACAGAATTTGAACGACACCTTCGAATTTTTTTAGCATTTCCTTGCACCACTTGACGCGTGCCGACATGCAGATCTGATAATAGTAATTTTTGTATTAAGTGCGCGAAATGAGTGTTTTTTTATGGCGCGTGAAAATGTCAATTTTCAAAACACGAATTTTGTCACGAAATACAAACAACGTTTTTTCTACAGCCGTCAGAATAGCAGATTCTCTGCAACAAAATCATACGTATATAGCAAATAAGTAGAGTAATATTATTATGTACGTAACGTTTTATATGTGTTGTAACTAAGGAAATGGTGTTTGTAATAATAAATTTAAAATCTAGTGCATAATAGTTATTTACTATACAAGTGGGATAACAGCATCATTAATATACGTGTGTGTAAGTTACAAAATTTTATCTACTCTAGAGGGATAAGTGACTCATTACGTCACTCATTTGACACTATTTCAGTTGCGTAATGAAGCTCATTACACAACTCAGTTGCGTAATGGTTTCATTACGCAGCTGAGTTGTGTAATGTTTCCTTAAAAAAGCCAATCCCCTCTCAACATCCTCTATGGGAAGAAATGATAATCCATCAAGCATTCCGCAAACCTTGATAAATTCTTCATCCTGCCTGTATCTCTGTTCCAGGCCTAATTCCTGGACTTTGCGGTGGGTGCTTTGACAGAGGTGGTAAAAGCATCCCCTTATTGTAATATGATCCCCGAATACTACTTTCACAGCCTGGATGGCAGATCTTTCAAAGTCCATGTTAAAGTATGAAGGGTCTGGGAAAATATTTCTTCGCTCACAGTTATCTACCAACGCTCTTAGCATAACCTCGTATGTAGTCTGCGTCTTTTTTTGCAGAAAACTGTATACGCATGTCACAAACACGCCTTGGACTTCTACTCGCACGACATAAAGCTGCAAAAAACGTGGTGGTGCCAGGGAATAATTGCCATCCATATACCATGTAGTGGCATTGGCTAAATGGGCTAAACCTTCGTCAGTGGAGAATATTAAAATTCGTTCTTCGGACGCAGTTCCACTATCATGGTGTAGAAGCCTTGCATTATCCGGCTCTCCGGTAGTAGACCACTGCCCTATGAAAACACGTTAATTATTAGCACACAATATTTTTTGCATATTTTTGCATTCTTTTATTTGCATAGTCAGTCTAAACTGTAATATACGAAATATGCGTACCTTCTATAACAAGCTCCTCCAAAGTCATTGGTGTATTTGGCATTTCAGAACTTTGATGTCTTTTCAGCTTCCGCTTAGCCGAGTCCTCTGAAAGCATCATAGAACGTGTAGGATTATCTAAAGTAGAGACGGCTTCAGCATATATTTGTCCTGGTTTGGCCAAAACGTCTGTTGCTCTCTGCTTCATTTGCTGCATACAACGTGTGACATTGACTTCAGCATTGTGTACCGCATGGTTATGATCTGCTTTAACTTCTGGTTCAGTTATGTCCAGTGTAGTCACTAATATAGCCCTAAACTATGAAAAAAATATATACATATATTAGAACTTGTGTAAGAGAAAACAAGCAAAAAATAGCTTACCTTCATTGAACTGTACTTGCAGCATCTCCAACGAATAGTGGTAGCACATCTCTTATGTACTACATACATATAACCTTGTAAACACAACTTTTAACCACCCTTGTTAGAACGTATCACTTCCATTATCAACAGCAGAGTGACAAACAAAAACAACATTTGAGCTTTATAGGGATTTACTTAAGTACTGTTATAGGAAAAGGCCAATAGGGTTGCAGATTACATGTCTATGGGCGGGGGAGACATTAGGAACGTAATTACTCATATAAAATTCTTTTTTCTACTCCTTTATTAGTAAATTGCTCATTAAGCACTGCTTACTTGATTAGTAAATTCGTTGTTACAAACAGTGTTACGTAATGATAATGACTAACACGTAATTTTTTTTATTAAGTTACAGTTAGCTTCTGTTGTTTGTACGAAGCGGTGTAGGGATGTGACTGCAGCCTCCTAATTTTTAAGATGGTGTGACAGATGATTTGACAGTTAATAAAATATTTCTTTTTCGTTTAACGAAATGAGTGTGATCGTAGAAAAAGTATAGTACGCAACTCGAGCTATAGAGCAATTACACGCTCGTGGAATTACACACGCGCCGCTACGCGGCTTGTGCGTAACTTTTCCAACTCGCGTGTAATATGCTTCCTACAGCTCTCGTTGTGTAATATACTATTATCTACTACGTAAATAGTTGTTAATTGCATTCTTGTCTTAATCATCAACCCCATTACTCAATTTACCTTAAGTTACCTTTTTGAATACAAAGTTAAGAAGGACAATTTGAAATTGTTATTTATGGCAAAGAAAACATGTTTTAATTTTAAGAATCGGGTAAGGAGACTTAAGATTAGTACATACTACAAGCATGCTTTCTGCTTACTAGCTAATTTTAGGATTATTATATGAATATTACTGGAAAAACCTAGATACAGCTTAAAGTAGGTAATGGCTACCGCTTCCCAAAAATGTTATTGCTGTTTACAGATCTACAAGTGGTGAAACACGGATTATTCGAGTTCTTAGCCATAATATACTAATCCAGATAGTTTATTTTTAAAACTACATTTAAGGACTGTGCTCCCTTCTCTTTAAGGTTAGATATTGGAAATTTCCATATTCTAGCCCTTATAACAATCCCAAATGCCTCCAAATTTTACTTTAAATATTATTTAACGATAACGTTTTTTCGACGGCTTTTTTATCCTAGATTCTGTTTTGTGGGGGTTTTTTGTCCGGGGGTTTTTTGTCGGGGGGTTTTTTGTCCGGGGGTTTTTTGTCCGGGGGTTTTATGTCCGGGGTTTTTTGTCCAGGGGTTTTTTGTCCTGACACCGGTAAATACATGTCAGAAAGCACCGTTAAAATATTATAGTTAATAAGTAAGAATATAAAACAAATAGGTACAGATAAAATAGAAAACATACAAAACTGAAACAATTACTAACAAAAATATGTAATACCGGTAAACCACACAATTTTCAAATATATTTATATCTGAGGCAATTCCTGGCCTGTAACTTTACGGGGCTCGATTAATTCAGGCAAAAGCGCATTTTTATAAAAAGTGATAATAAGTTTGGGAACTTGGTTTTCCCAGAAATGTTCATTCCTTGTATATAATTTGATGAAACAAGCCTTTTGGCGTCCATACAACAAAGTAACACTTATTTTTATTGGTAATGTTTAATTGACCTTGTACTTGGTGCATGTAATTGTCGTTTTCTTTAATTGAAGGCCACCGCTGCCATCAATTGTCAAACATTTTATAACACCATTTTCACTTGCTTCTTTTGATGTTGACATTCTTGAATTATAAGGGCATTTTACTTCAATAATGGCGTCATTACCTACTAATCCATTAGGAGATGCATCTAAAAATTGATATTTTGGGTCTACAAAAAGCCCACAACTTGTTACTTCTAATCCATAAATTTCTTGAAATTGGGCAATTGCTCTGCTTTCGTTTTGTATGCCGTATTGAGTTGCCAAAGATCCAAAAAATTCTTGATAAAGAAGAGCCTTTACTGCGTTCGCTGTGGAAGTACTTTTTTTTAGTTTTGCAATTTTACCAAAATTGGATGCAGTTAATCATTTGACCCTCATCGTCTTCCATAAAAAGTTGTTTCTTTGCCTACAGTTAATTTTTGTATTTTTGATGGGTCTTCATTTTTCAATTGCTCAAGGAATTTTGCTTCTTTTTCGAAACACGTCGCAGTCTCCATATCTTCAACATTGGCATTTTCTCCGTAATCACCGTCATCATCTACATCTACAGCATGAAATAATTTTTTTGGTCTCGTTCCTTGGGTTTTTGCACGTCGTTTGTAGTTCAAATTTCGAATATTTTTTTCAGCGTCGACATCTTCTATCAAGCACGCATGGCTATCCTATTAACCGCATTGACAATATCTTCATGAATTGGACTTGACGTAAATTAGGCGTATATATTTTCTTCATTTTCTTTTGCGCCATTACAGAAATAGTCCGCACAATCAGAGTGTTCACCAAAATAAGTTTGTAACCGTTTAAGATGTCAGATTTGAGTAGTGAGATTTTTTCTTTTGTATGAATCGGTTGATTTCTTTTGCACTCGACTGCTTTAGTCACCCCCCCCCCCCCGTATTTATTATTTTATTTATCGTATGGCTACACATGAGTACAAGTATTTATTTGTAACGTTACGTCCAGCGCGAACGCGATTCTGTAAATTAAAAATTAATTAGCGCGTTCCCCCTTGTCGTGCACCACGTTACAGACCGAAGCTCCGCGCCGAGAGGACGACGTGACGTCACCGCAAGCGATCGTCCTAACACCACTGCGCACGAATCCCCTCTTCAACGACCTCCGATTACGCTCGCACCAGGTATAAAAGCAGAATTCGGAGCGCAGACAAGACAGAATTTCCTAGTATTTTTCCCGAACCTCTTCCAGTCCTGATTCCGCTCAGGAGAGCCTCCGGGCTCTTCGAGCATCTTCGAGAATTTCCTAGTCTTTTTCCCGAACCTCTTCCAGACCTGATTCCGCTCAGGAGAGCCTCCGGGCTCTTCGAGCATCTTCGAGAATTTCCTAGTATTTTTCCCGAACCTCTTCCAGACCTGATTCCGCTCAGGAGAGCCTCCGGGCTCTTCGAGCATCTTCGAGAATTTCCTAGAATTTCCTAGATCTTCCCACTCCTCTAGTCTCACCTGTACTCTCAGGAGTGTCCCCCAGGACTTTTCGAGGGTATCCCGTCCAGCTACCTGAACCCCTGAACGTTTGGGTTGTTACGTTACTTCCCAACGTTACTTCCTCGAATTCCTGCACGTTTGGATTGTTATTTACTTTCTGACATTATTCTTTTAATCTCCTGAACGTTTGGGTTGTTACGTTACTTCTCAACGTGATTTCCTCGAATTCCTGCACGTCCGGATTGTTATTTACTTTCCGACGTTATTTCCCGAGCACCTAGCGACCTAGAGGACTGCCCCAGGTCCAACGGCGACGGTGTCAGACACCTGGACGTAAGCAGAGTATTTCCGAACTCGCTGACGACGCCCTCCAAAGTTTAGGCACACGGGAGGCCAAGTCGTGCTCGCCGGTGACGACGCCGTCCGCGAAGCAAATTTCCCGGCACCAGGATGGCGACGCAGACGTAATTAGCCCCGATAATCGCGTCTGGGGCGACTTTCGTATCCCCGAGGCCGAGGCGCGTGCACCAGGGGTCCCGGTCGAACGAGCCCGAGGCCACCATCCATAGGCACGCACTCGCGGAGCTAGGGTAACCCAGCGGCCGCCTTCGTCAGCAAGAAGCGGTGCACAGTTAAGCATAATTCACTCACCTGGGGGAAACAAAACAGTTGGCAAGTAAAGCGAATCAAACGCATCGTCCGCCACTTGAACGATGGGAGTTTCACCACCAGACGCACTAGGTATGCACACAACTTAGTTTGATTTCGACTGCAGTTTTGTTTATTGAACGATTTTAAGATCAAATGTGTTGTTGTCGTCCGCCATTATTGGCGGCCTACTAATCTGTCATAATACCTGTTCAGGGCCGGCGTGTTGCCAACGTGACGAGAGGACTGATGTACAGGCTGTCCCGCAATAGTGTGCCACCGCTCGACTACAGATGAACGAACCCCCGTTAGAAGAGTTATTTTATTTTTATTACATTCTATTGTTTCGTGTTGTTTTAATACAGTTTAATTTAATGTATCCAGTTAAACGTTATTATATAATAATAAGAAATTATCCTGTGTTTCTTTCCACGTTACTACCTGAGCTTATTATTTGGATCTTGGCTTTTTGAGCTAACTTTGGGCAACCAGATTTCAGGCTGGTGATTGTAGCATTTAAATTAAATTAAACTAGCCCGTCAGGCTACAATGCCTCTTAGAGTTGTTGTGGACTTGAAGGCAGTTCTTATATTGAATCTGTTTCCG
>CALNHX010012072.1:0-27680 GCA_940337035.1 Agriotes lineatus
GACCATATTAAATTAATTTAAACATTACAATTTTCGTTCAATTGGTTTCATATTCTAACCAATGCAAACGTGTCAAATAGCGCTTTTAGATGCTATTATTTCTTTTATATATGGTTTTCAAGTTTTAGGAAGCATTGCGAGCCCATTTCAGGTTATTTGGGACATTACAATTTTCGTTCATTTGGTTTCGTATTCAAACCAATTTAAACGTAACAAATAGCTTTTTTAGATGTTATTATTGTGTTTATATATAGTTTTAGAGTCGTAGGAAATAATGCGAGACCATATTAAATTAATTTGGACATTACAATTTTCGTTCAATTGGTTTCATATTCTAACCAATGCAAACGTGTCAAATAGCGCTTTTAGATGCTATTATTTCTTTATATATGGTTTTCAAGTTTTAGGAAGCATTGCGAGCCCATTTCAAGTTATTTGGGGACATTACAATTTTCGTTCATTTGGTTTCGTATTCAAACCAATTTAAACGTAACAAATAGCTTTTTTAGATGTTATTATTGTGTTTATATATAGTTTTAGAGTCGTAGGAAATAATGCGAGACCATATTAAACTAATTTGGACATTACAATTTTCGTTCAATTGGTTTCATATTCTAACCAATGCAAACTTGTCAAATAGCGCTTTTAGATGCTATTATTTCTTTTATATATGGTTTTCAAGTTTTAGGAAGCATTGCGAGCCCATTTCAGGTTATTTGGGACATTACAATTTTCGTTCATTTGGTTTCGTATTCAAACCAATTTAAACGTAACAAATAGCTTTTTTAGATGTTATTATTGTGTTTATATATAGTTTTAGAGTCGTAGGAAATAATGCGAGACCATATTAAATTAATTTGGACATTACAATTTTCGTTCAATTCGTTTCATATTCTAACCAATGCAAACGTGTCAAATAGCGCTTTTAGATGCTATTATTTCTTTTATATATGGTTTTCAAGTTTTAGGAAGCATTGCGAGCCCATTTCAGGTTATTTGGGACATTACAATTTTCGTTCATTTGGTTTCGTATTCAAACCAATTTAAACTTAACAAATAGCTTTTTTAGATGTCATTATTGTGTTTATATATAGTTTTAGAGTCGTAGGAAATAATGCGAGACCATATTAAATTAATTTGGACATTACAATTTTCGTTCAATTGGTTTCATATTCTAACCAATGCAAACGTGTCAAATAGCGCTTTTAGATGCTATTATTTCTTTTATATATGGTTTTCAAGTTTTAGGAAGCATTGCGAGCCCATTTCAGGTTATTTGGGACATTACAATTTTCGTTTATTTGGTTTCGTATTCAAACCAATTTAAACGTAACAAATAGCTTTTTTAGATGTTATTATTGTGTTTATATATAGTTTTAGAGTCGTAGGAAATAATGCGAGACCATATTAAATTAATTTGGACATTACAATTTTCGTTCAATTGGTTTCATATTCTAACCAATGCAAACGTGTCAAATAGCGCTTTTAGATGCTATTATTTCTTTTATATATAGTTTTCAAGTTTTAGGAAGCATTGCGAGCCCATTTCAGGTTATTTGGGACATTACAATTTTCGTTCATTTGGTTTCGTATTCAAACCAATTTAAACGTAACAAATAGCTTTTGTAGATGTTATTATTGTGTTTATATATAGTTTTAGAGTCGTAGGAAATAATGCGAGACCATATTAAATTAATTTGGACATTACAATTTTCGTTCAATTGGTTTCATATTCTAACCAATGCAAACGTGTCAAATAGCGCTTTTAGATGCTATTATTTCTTTTATATATAGTTTTCAAGTTTTAGGAAGCATTGCGAGCCCATTTCAGGTTATTTGGGACATTACAATTTTCGTTCATTTGGTTTCGTATTCAAACCAATTTAAACTTAACAAATAGCTTTTTTAGATGTCATTATTGTGTTTATATATAGTTTTAGAGTCGTAGGAAATAATGCGAGACCATATTAAATTAATTTGGACATTACAATTTTCGTTCAATTGGTTTCATATTCTAACCAATGCAAACGTGTCAAATAGCGCTTTTAGATGCTATTATTTCTTTTATATATAGTTTTCAAGTTTTAGGAAGCATTGCGAACCCATTTCAGGTTATTTGGGACATTACAATTTTCGTTCATTTGGTTTCGTATTCAAACCAATTTAAACGTAACAAATAGCTTTTTTAGATGTTATTATTGTGTTTATATATAGTTTTAGAGTCGTAGGAAATAATGCGAGACCATATTAAATTAATTTGGACATTACAATTTTCGTTCAATTGGTTTCATATTCTAACCAATGCAAACGTGTCAAATAGCGCTTTTAGATGCTATTATTTCTTTTATATATGGTTTTCAAGTTTTAGGAAGCATTGCGAGCCCATTTCAGGTTATTTGGGACATTACAATTTTCGTTCATTTGGTTTCGTATTCAAACCAATTTAAACGTAACAAATAGCTTTTTCAGATGTTATTATTGTGTTTATATATAGTTTTAGAGTCGTAGGAAATAATGCGAGACCATATTAAATTAATTTGGACATTACAATTTTCGTTCAATTGGTTTCATATTTTAACCAATGCAAACGTGTCAAATAGCGCTTTTAGATGCTATTATTTCTTTTATATATGGTTTTCAAGTTTTAGGAAGCATTGCGAGCCCATTTCAGGTTATTTGGGACATTACAATTTTCGTTCATTTGGTTTCGTATTCAAACCAATTTAAACGTAACAAATAGCCTTTTTAGATGTTATTATTGTGTTTATATATAGTTTTAGAGTCGTAGGAAATAATGCGAGACCATATTAAATTAATTTGGACATTACAATTTTCGTTCAATTGGTTTCATATTCTAACCAATGCAAACGTGTCAAATAGCGCTTTTAGATGCTATTATTTCTTTTATATATGGTTTTCAAGTTTTAGGAAGCATTGCGAGCCCATTTCAGGTTATTTGGGACATTACAATTTTCGTTCATTTGGTTTCGTATTCAAACCAATTTAAACGTAACAAATAGCTTTTTTAGATGTTATTATTGTGTTTATATATAGTTTTAGCGTAGTAGGAAATAATGCGAGACCATATTAAATTAATTTGGACATTACAATTTTCGTTCAATTGGTTTCATATTCTAACCAATGCAAACGTGTCAAATAGCGCTTTTAGATGCTATTATTTCTTTTATATATGGTTTTCAAGTTTTAGGAAGCATTGCGAGCCCATTTCAAGTTATTTGGGACATTACAATTTTCGTTCATTTGGTTTCGTATTCAAACCAATTTAAACGTAACAAATAGCTTTTTTAGATGTTATTATTGTGTTTATATATAGTTTTAGAGTCGTAGGAAATAATGCGAGACCATATTAAATTAATTTGGACATTACAATTTTCGTTCAATTGGTTTCATATTCTAACCAATGCAAACGTGTCAAATAGCGCTTTTAGATGCTATTATTTCTTTTATATATGGTTTTCAAGTTTTAGGAAGCATTGCGAGCCCATTTCAGGTTATTTGGGACATTACAATTTTCGTTCATTTGGTTTCGTATTCAAACCAATTTAAACGTAACAAATAGCTTTTTTAGATGTTATTATTGTGTTTATATATAGTTTTAGAGTCGTAGGAAATAATGCGAGACCATATTAAATTAATTTGGACATTACAATTTTCGTTCAATTGGTTTCATATTCTAACCAATGCAAACGTGTCAAATAGCGCTTTTAGATGCTATTATTTCTTTTATATATGGTTTTCAAGTTTTAGGAAGCATTGCGAGCCCATTTCAAGTTATTTGGGACATTACAATTTTCGTTCATTTGGTTTCGTATTCAAACCAATTTAAACGTAACAAATAGCTTTTTTAGATGTTATTATTGTGTTTATATATAGTTTTAGAGTCGTAGGAAATAATGCGAGACCATATTAAACTAATTTGGACATTACAATTTTCGTTCAATTGGTTTCATATTCTAACCAATGCAAACGTGTCAAATAACGCTTTTAGATGCTATTATTTCTTTTATATATGGTTTTCAAGTTTTAGGAAACATTGCGAGCCCATTTCAGGTTATTTGGGACATTACAATTTTCGTTCATTTGGTTTCGTATTCAAACCAATTTAAACGTAACAAATAGCTTTTTTAGATGTTATTATTGTGTTTATATATAGTTTTAGAGTCGTAGGAAATAATGCGAGACCATATTAAATTAATTTGGACATTACAATTTTCGATCAATTGGTTTCATATTCTAACCAATGCAAACGTGTCAAATAGCGCTTTTAGATGCTATTATTTCTTTTATATATGGTTTTCAAGTTTTAGGAAGCATTGCGAGCCCATTTCAGGTTATTTGGGACATTACAATTTTCGTTCATTTGGTTTCGTATTCAAACCAATTTAAACTTAACAAATAGCTTTTTTAGATGTTATTATTGTGTTTATATATAGTTTTAGAGTCGTAGGAAATAATGCGAGACCATATTAAATTAATTTGGACATTACAATTTTCGTTCAATTGGTTTCATATTCTAACCAATGCAAACGTGTCAAATAGCGCTTTTAGATGCTATTATTTCTTTTATATATGGTTTTCAAGTTTTAGGAAGCATTGCGAGCCCATTTCAGGTTATTTGGGACATTACAATTTTCGTTCATTTGGTTTCGTATTCAAACCAATTTAAACGTAACAAATAGCTTTTTTAGATGTTATTATTGTGTTTATATATAGTTTTAGAGTCGTAGGAAATAATGCGAGACCATATTAAATTAATTTGGACATTACAATTTTCGTTCAATTGGTTTCATATTCTAACCAATGCAAACGTGTCAAATAGCGCTTTTAGATGCTATTATTTCTTTTATATATGGTTTTCAAGTTTTAGGAAGCATTGCGAGCCCATTTCAGGTTATTTGGGACATTACAATTTTCGTTCATTTGGTTTCGTATTCAAACCAATTTAAACGTAACAAATAGCTTTTGTAGATGTTATTATTGTGTTTATATATAGTTTTAGCGTAGTAGGAAATAATGCGAGACCATATTAAATTAATTTGGACATTACAATTTTCGTTCAATTGGTTTCATATTCTAACCAATGCAAACATGTCAAATAGCGCTTTTAGATGCTATTATTTCTTTTATATATGGTTTTCAAGTTTTAGGAAGCATTGCGAGCCCTTTTCAGGTTATTTGGGACATTACAATTTTCGTTCATTTGGTTTCGTATTCAAACCAATTTAAACGTAACAAATAGCTTTTTTAGATGTTATTATTGTGTTTATATATAGTTTTAGAGTCGTAGGAAATAATGCGAGACCATATTAAATTAATTTGGACATTACAATTTTCGTTCAATTGGTTTCATATTCTAACCAATGCAAACGTGTCAAATAGCGCTTTTAGATGCTATTATTTCTTTTATATATGGTTTTCAAGTTTTAGGAAGCATTGCGAGCCCATTTCAGGTTATTTGGGACATTACAATTTTCGTTCATTTGGTTTCGTATTCAAACCAATTTAAACGTAACAAATAGCTTTTGTAGATGTTATTATTGTGTTTATATATAGTTTTAGCGTAGTAGGAAATAATGCGAGACCATATTAAATTAATTTGGACATTACAATTTTCGTTCAATTGGTTTCATATTTTAACCAATGCAAACTTGTCAAATAGCGCTTTTAGATGCTATTATTTCTTTTATATATGGTTTTCAAGTTTTAGGAAGCATTGCGAGCCCATTTCAGGTTATATGGGACATTACAATTTTCGTTCATTTGGTTTCGTATTCAAACCAATTTAAACGTAACAAATAGCTTTTTTAGATGTTATTATTGTGTTTATATATAGTTGTAGCGTAGTAGGAAATAATGCGAGACCATATTAAATTAATTTGGACATTACAATTTTCGTTCAATTGGTTTCATATTCTAACCAATGCAAACTTGTCAAATAGCGCTTTTAGATGCTATTATTTCTTTTATATATCGTTTTCAAGTTTTAGGAAGCATTGCGAGCCCTTTTCAGGTTATTTGGGACATTACAATTTTCGTTCATTTGGTTTCGTATTCAAACCAATTTAAACGTAACAAATAGCTTTTTTAGATGTTATTATTGTGTTTATATATAGTTTTAGAGTCATAGGAAATAATGCGAGACCATATTAAATTAATTTGGACATTACAATTTTCGTTCAATTGGTTTCATATTCTAACCAATGCAAACGTCTCAAATAGCGCTTTTAGATGCTATTATTTCTTCTATATATGGTTTTCAAGTTTTAGGAAGCATTGCGAGCCCATTTCAGGTTATTTGGGACATTACAATTTTCGTTCATTTGGTTTCGTATTCAAACCAATTTAAACGTAACAAATAGCTTTTGTAGATGTTATTATTGTGTTTATATATAGTTGTAGCGTAGTAGGAAATAATGCGAGACCATATTAAATTAATTTGGACATTACAATTTTCGTTCAATTGGTTTCATATTCTAACCAATGCAAACTTGTCAAATAGCGCTTTTAGATGCTATTATTTCTTTTATATATGGTTTTCAAGTTTTAGGAAGCATTGCGAGCCCTTTTCAGGTTATTTGGGACATTACAATTTTCGTTCATTTGGTTTCGTATTCAAACCAATTTAAACGTAACAAATAGCTTTTTTAGATGTTATTATTGTGTTTATATATAGTTTTAGAGTCGTAGGAAATAATGCGAGACCATATTAAATTAATTTGGACATTACAATTTTCGTTCAATTGGTTTCATATTCTAACCAATGCAAACGTGTCAAATAGCGCTTTTAGATGCTATTATTTCTTTTATATATGGTTTTCAAGTTTTAGGAAGCATTGCGAGCCCATTTCAGGTTATTTGGGACATTACAATTTTCGTTCATTTGGTTTCGTATTCAAACCAATTTAAACGTAACAAATAGCTTTTGTAGATGTTATTATTGTGTTTATATATAGTTTTAGCGTAGTAGGAAATAATGCGAGACCATATTAAATTAATTTGGACATTACAATTTTCGTTCAAATGGTTTCATATTCTAACCAATGCAAACTTGTCAAATAGCGCTTTTAGATGCTATTATTTCTTTTATATATGGTTTTCAAGTTTTAGGAAGCATTGCGAGCCCATTTCAGGTTATATGGGACATTACAATTTTCGTTCATTTGGTTTCGTATTCAAACCAATTTAAACGTAACAAATAGCTTTTTTAGATGTTATTATTGTGTTTATATATAGTTGTAGCGTAGTAGGAAATAATGCGAGACCATATTAAATTAATTTGGACATTACAATTTTCGTTCAATTGGTTTCATATTCTAACCAATGCAAACTTGTCAAATAGCGCTTTTAGATGCTATTATTTCTTTTATATATGGTTTTCAAGTTTTAGGAAGCATTGCGAGCCCTTTTCAGGTTATTTGGGACATTACAATTTTCGTTCATTTGGTTTCGTATTCAAACCAATTTAAACGTAACAAATAGCTTTTTTAGATGTTATTATTGTGTTTATATATAGTTTTAGAGTCATAGGAAATAATGCGAGACCATATTAAATTAATTTGGACATTACAATTTTCGTTCAATTGGTTTCATATTCTAACCAATGCAAACGTGTCAAATAGCGCTTTTAGATGCTATTATTTCTTCTATATATGGTTTTCAAGTTTTAGGAAGCATTGCGAGCCCATTTCAGGTTATTTGGGACATTACAATTTTCGTTCATTTGGTTTCGTATTCAAACCAATTTAAACGTAACAAATAGCTTTTGTAGATGTTATTATTGTGTTTATATATAGTTGTAGCGTAGTAGGAAATAATGCGAGACCATATTAAATTAATTTGGACATTACAATTTTCGTTCAATTGGTTTCATATTCTAACCAATGCAAACTTGTCAAATAGCGCTTTTAGATGCTATTATTTCTTTTATATATGGTTTTCAAGTTTTAGGAAGCATTGCGAGCCCTTTTCAGGTTATTTGGGACATTACAATTTTCGTTCATTTGGTTTCGTATTCAAACCAATTTAAACGTAACAAATAGCTTTTTTAGATGTTATTATTGTGTTTATATATAGTTTTAGAGTCGTAGGAAATAATGCGAGACCATATTAAATTAATTTGGACATTACAATTTTCGTTCAATTGGTTTCATATTCTAACCAATGCAAACGTGTCAAATAGCGCTTTTAGATGCTATTATTTCTTTTATATATGGTTTTCAAGTTTTAGGAAGCATTGCGAGCCCTTTTCAGGTTATTTGGGACATTACAATTTTCGTTCATTTGGTTTCGTATTCAAACCAATTTAAACGTAACAAATAGCTTTTTTAGATGTTATTATTGTGTTTATATATAGTTTTAGAGTCGTAGGAAATAATGCGAGACCATATTAAATTAATTTGGACATTACAATTTTCGTTCAATTGGTTTCATATTCTAACCAATGCAAACGTGTCAAATAGCGCTTTTAGATGCTATTATTTCTTCTATATATGGTTTTCAAGTTTTAGGAAGCATTGCGAGCCCATTTCAGGTTATTTGGGACATTACAATTTTCGTTCATTTGGTTTCGTATTCAAACCAATTTAAACGTAACAAATAGCTTTTGTAGATGTTATTATTGTGTTTATATATAGTTTTAGCGTAGTAGGAAATAATGCGAGACCATATTAAATTAATTTGGACATTACAATTTTCGTTCAATTGGTTTCATATTCTAACCAATGCAAACGTGTCAAATAGCGCTTTTAGATGCTATTATTTCTTTTATATATGGTTTTCAAGTTTTAGGAAGCATTGCGAGCCCTTTTCAGGTTATTTGGGACATTACAATTTTCGTTCATTTGGTTTCGTATTCAAACCAATTTAAACGTAACAAATAGCTTTTGTAGATGTTATTATTGTGTTTATATATAGTTTTAGCGTAGTAGGAAATAATGCGAGACCATATTAAATTAATTTGGACATTAAAATTTTCGTTCAATTGGTTTCATATTCTAACCAATGCAAACGTGTCAAATAGCGCTTTTAGATGCTATTATTTCTTTTATATATGGTTTTCAAGTTTTAGGAAGCATTGCGAGCCCTTTTCAGGTTATTTGGGACATTACAATTTTCGTTCATTTGGTTTCGTATTCAAACCAATTTAAACGTAACAAATAGCTTTTGTAGATGTTATTATTGTGTTTATATATAGTTTTAGCGTAGTAGGAAATAATGCGAGACCATATTAAATTAATTTGGACATTACAATTTTCGTTCAATTGGTTTCATATTCTAACCAATGCAAACGTGTCAAATAGCGCTTTTAGATGCTATTATTTCTTTTATATATGGTTTTCAAGTTTTAGGAAGCATTGCGAGCCCTTTTCAGGTTATTTGGGACATTACAATTTTCGTTCATTTGGTTTCGTATTCAAACCAATTTAAACGTAACAAATAGCTTTTTTAGATGTTATTATTGTGTTTATATATAGTTTTAGAGTCGTAGGAAATAATGCGAGACCATATTAAATTCATTTGGACATTACAATTTTCGTTCAATTGGTTTCATATTCTAACCAATGCAAACGTGTCAAATAGCGCTTTTAGATGCTATTATTTCTTCTATATATGGTTTTCAAGTTTTAGGAAGCATTGCGAGCCCATTTCAGGTTATTTGGGACATTACAATTTTCGTTCATTTGGTTTCGTATTCAAACCAATTTAAACGTAACAAATAGCTTTTGTAGATGTTATTATTGTGTTTATATATAGTTTTAGCGTAGTAGGAAATAATGCGAGACCATATTAAATTAATTTGGACATTACAATTTTCGTTCAATTGGTTTCATATTCTAACCAATGCAAACGTGTCAAATAGCGCTTTTAGATGCTATTATTTCTTTTATATATGGTTTTCAAGTTTTAGGAAGCATTGCGAGCCCTTTTCAGGTTATTTGGGACATTACAATTTTCGTTCATTTGGTTTCGTATTCAAACCAATTTAAACGTAACAAATAGCTTTTGTAGATGTTATTATTGTGTTTATATATAGTTTTAGCGTAGTAGGAAATAATGCGAGACCATATTAAATTAATTTGGACATTACAATTTTCGTTCAATTGGTTTCATATTCTAACCAATGCAAACTTGTCAAATAGCGCTTTTAGATGCTATTATTTCTTTTATATATGGTTTTTCAAGTTTTAGGAAGCATTGCGAGCCCTTTTCAGGTTATTTGGGACATTACAATTTTCGTTCATTTGGTTTCGTATTCAAACCAATTTAAACGTAACAAATAGCTTTTTTAGATGTTATTATTGTGTTTATATATAGTTTTAGAGTCGTAGGAAATAATGCGAGACCATATTAAATTAATTTGGACATTACAATTTTCGTTCAATTGGTTTCATATTCTAACCAATGCAAACGTGTCAAATAGCGCTTTTAGATGCTATTATTTCTTCTATATATGGTTTTCAAGTTTTAGGAAGCATTGCGAGCCCATTTCAGGTTATTTGGGACATTACAATTTTCGTTCATTTGGTTTCGTATTCAAACCAATTTAAACGTAACAAATAGCTTATGTAGATGTTATTATTGTGTTTATATATAGTTGTAGCGTAGTAGGAAATAATGCGAGACCATATTAAATTAATTTGGACATTACAATTTTCGTTCAATTGGTTTCATATTCTAACCAATGCAAACGTGTCAAATAGCGCTTTTAGATGCTATTATTTCTTTTATATATGGTTTTCAAGTTTTAGGAAGCATTGCGAGCCCATTTCAGGTTATTTGGGACATTACAATTTTCGTTCATTTGGTTTCGTATTCAAACCAATTTAAACGTAACAAATAGCTTTTGTAGATGTTATTATTGTGTTTATATATAGTTTTAGCGTAGTAGGAAATAATGCGAGACCATATTAAATTAATTTGGACATTACAATTTTCGTTCAATTGGTTTCATATTCTAACCAATGCAAACGTGTCAAATAGCGCTTTTAGATGCTATTATTTCTTTTATATATGGTTTTCAAGTTTTAGAAAGCATTGCGAGCCCTTTTCAGGTTATTTGGGACATTACAATTTTCGTTCATTTGGTTTCGTATTCAAACCAATTTAAACGTAACAAATAGCTTTTTTAGATGTTATTATTGTGTTTATATATAGTTTTAGAGTCGTAGGAAATAATGCGAGACCATATTAAATTAATTTGGACATTACAATTTTCGTTCAATTGGTTTCATATTTTAACCAATGCAAACGTGTCAAATAGCGCTTTTAGATGCTATTATTTCTTTTATATATGGTTTTCAAGTTTTAGGAAGCATTGCGAGCCCATTTCAGGTTATTTGGGACATTACAATTTTCGTTCATTTGGTTTCGTATTCAAACCAATTTAAACGTAACAAATAGCTTTTGTAGATGTTATTATTGTGTTTATATATAGTTTTAGCGTAGTAGGAAATAATGCGAGACCATATTAAATTAATTTGGACATTACAATTTTCGTTCAATTGGTTTCATATTCTAACCAATGCAAACGTGTCAAATAGCGCTTTTAGATGCTATTATTTCTTTTATATATGGTTTTCAAGTTTTAGGAAGCATTGCGAGCCCTTTTCAGGTTATTTGGGACATTACAATTTTCGTTCATTTGGTTTCGTATTCAAACCAATTTAAACGTAACAAATAGCTTTTTTAGATGTTATTATTGTGTTTATATATAGTTTTAGAGTCGTAGGAAATAATGCGAGACCATATTAAATTAATTTGGACATTACAATTTTCGTTCAATTGGTTTCATATTCTAACCAATGCAAACGTGTCAAATAGCGCTTTTAGATGCTATTATTTCTTTTATATATGGTTTTCAAGTTTTAGGAAGCATTGCGAGCCCATTTCAGGTTATTTGGGACATTACAATTTTCGTTCATTTGGTTTCGTATTCAAACCAATTTAAACGTAACAAATAGCTTTTGTAGATGTTATTATTGTGTTTATATATAGTTTTAGCGTAGTAGGAAATAATGCGAGACCATATTAAATTAATTTGGACATTACAATTTTCGTTCAATTGGTTTCATATTCTAACCAATGCAAACTTGTCAAATAGCGCTTTTAGATGCTATTATTTCTTTTATATATGGTTTTCAAGTTTTAGGAAGCATTGCGAGCCCATTTCAGGTTATTTGGGACATTACAATTTTCGTTCATTTGGTTTCGTATTCAAACCAATTTAAACGTAACAAATAGCTTTTTTAGATGTTATTATTGTGTTTATATCTAGTTTTAAAGTCGTAGGAAATAATGCGAGACCATATTAAATTAATTTGGACATTACAATTTTCGTTCAATTGGTTTCATATTCTAACCAATGCAAACGTGTCAAATAGCGCTTTTAGATGCTATTATTTCTTCTATATATGGTTTTCAAGTTTTAGGAAGCATTGCGAGCCCATTTCAGGTTATTTGGGACATTACAATTTTCGTTCATTTGGTTTCGTATTCAAACCAATTTAAACGTAACAAATAGCTTTTGTAGATGTTATTATTGTGTTTATATATAGTTGTAGCGTAGTAGGAAATAATGCGAGACCATATTAAATTAATTTGGACATTACAATTTTCGTTCAATTGGTTTCATATTCTAACCAATGCAAACGTATCAAATAGCGCTTTTAGATTCTATTATTTCTTCTATATATGGTTTTCAAGTTTTAGGAAGCATTGCGAGCCCATTTCAGGTTATTTGGGACATTACAATTTTCGTTCATTTGGTTTCGTATTCAAACCAATTTAAACGTAACAAATAGCTTTTGTAGATGTTATTATTGTGTTTATATATAGTTTTAGCGTAGTAGGAAATAATGCGAGACCATATTAAATTAATTTGGACATTACAATTTTCGTTCAATTGGTTTCATATTCTAACCAATGCAAACGTGTCAAATAGCGCTTTTAGATGCTATTATTTCTTTTATATATGGTTTTCAAGTTTTAGGAAGCATTGCGAGCCCATTTCAAGTTATTTGGGACATTACAATTTTCGTTCATTTGGTTTCGTATTCAAACCAATTTAAACGTAACAAATAGCTTTTTTAGATGTTATTATTGTGTTTATATATAGTTTTAGAGTCGTAGGAAATAATGCGAGACCATATTAAATTAATTTGGACATTACAATTTTAGTTCAATTGGTTTCATATTCTAACCAATGCAAACGTGTCAAATAGCGCTTTTAGATGCTATTATTTCTTTTATATATATTTTCAAGTTTTAGGAAGCATTGCGAGCCCATTTCAGGTTATTTGGGACATTACAATTTTCGTTCATTTGGTTTCGTATTCAAACCAATTTAAACGTAACAAATAGCTTTTTTCGATGTTATTATTGTGTTTATATATAGTTTTAGAGTCGTAGGAAATAATGCGAGACCATATTAGATTAATTTGGACATTACAATGTTCGTTCAATTGGTTTCATATTCTAACCAATGCAAACGTGTCAAATAGCGCTTTTAGATGCTATTATTTCTTTTATATATGGTTTTCAAGTTTTAGGAAGCATTGCGAGCCCTTTTCAGGTTATTTGGGACATTACAATTTTCGTTCATTTGGTTTCGTATTCAAACCAATTTAAACGTAACAAATAGCTTTTTTAGATGTTATTATTGTGTTTATATATAGTTTTAGAGTCGTAGGAAATAATGCGAGAAAAAAATTAAATTAATTTGGACATTACAATTTTCGTTCAATTGGTTTCATATTCTAACCAATGCAAACGTGTCCAATAGCGCTTTTAGATGCTATTATTTCTTTTATATATGGTTTTCAAGTTTTAGGAAGCATTGCGAGCCCATTTCAGGTTATTTGGGACATTACAATTTTCGTTCATTTGGTTTCGTATTCAAACCAATTTAAACGTAACAAATAGCTTTTTTAGATGTTATTATTGTGTATATATATAGTTTTAGAGTCGTAGGAAATAATGCGAGACCATATTAAATTAATTTGGACATTACAATTTTCGTTCAATTGGTTTCATATTCTAACCAATGCAAACGTGTCAAATAGCGCTTTTAGATGCTATTATTTCTTTTATATATGGTTTTCAAGTTTTAGGAAGCATTGCGAGCCCATTTCAAGTTATTTGGGACATTACAATTTTCGTTCATTTGGTTTCGTATTCAAACCAATTTAAACGTAACAAATAGCTTTTGAGATGTTATTATTGTGTTTATATATAGTTTTAGAGTCGTAGGAAATAATGCGAGACCATATTAAACTAATTTGGACATTACAATTTTCGTTCAATTGGTTTCATATTCTAACCAATGCAAACGTGTCAAATAACGCTTTTAGATGCTATTATTTCTTTTATATATGGTTTTCAAGTTTTAGGAAGCATTGCGAGCCCATTTCAGGTTATTTGGGACATTACAATTTTCGTTCATTTGGTTTCGTATTCAAACCAATTTAAACGTAACAAATAGCTTTTTTAGATGTTATTGTTGTGTTTATATATAGTTTTAGAGTCGTAGGAAATAATGCGAGACCATATTAAATTAATTTGGACATTACAATTTTCGTTCAATTGGTTTCATATTCTAACCAATGCAAACGTGTCAAATAGCGCTTTTAGATGCTATTATTTCTTTTATATATGGTTTTCAAGTTTTAGGAAGCATTGCGAGCCCATTTCAGGTTATTTGGGACATTACAATTTTCGTTCATTTGGTTTCGTATTCAAACCAATTTAAACGTAACAAATAGCTTTTTTAGATGTTATTATTGTGTTTATATATAGTTTTAGAGTCGTAGGAAATAATGCGAGACCATATTAAATTAATTTGGACATTACAATTTTCGTTCAATTGGTTTCATATTCTAACCAACGCAAACGTGTCAAATAGCGCTTTTAGATGCTATTATTTCTTTTATATATGGTTTTCAAGTTTTAGGAAGCATTGCGAGCCCATTTCAAGTTATTTGGGACATTACAATTTTCGTTCATTTGGTTTCGTATTCAAACCAATTTAAACGTAACAAATAGCTTTTTTAGATGTTATTATTGTGTTTATATATAGTTTTAGAGTCGTAGGAAATAATGCGAGACCATATTAAACTAATTTGGGCATTACAATTTTCGTTCAATTGGTTTCATATTCTAACCAATGCAAACGTGTCAAATAACGCTTTTAGATGCTATTATTTCTTTTATATATGGTTTTCAAGTTTTAGGAAGCATTGCGAGCCCATATCAGGTTATTTGGGACATTACAATTTTCGTTCATTTGGTTTCGTATTCAAACCAATTTAAACGTAACAAATAGCTTTTTTAGATGTTATTGTTGTGTTTATATATAGTTTTAGAGTCGTAGGAAATAATGCGAGACCATATTAAATTAATTTGGACATTACAATTTTCGTTCAATTGGTTTCATATTCTAACCAATGCAAACGTGTCAAATAGCGCTTTTAGATGCTATTATTTCTTTTATATATGGTTTTCAAGTTTTAGGAAGCATTGCGAGCCCATTTCAGGTTATTTGGGACATTACAATTTTCGTTCATTTGGTTTCGTATTCAAACCAATTTAAACGTAACAAATAGCTTTTTTAGATGTTATTGTTGTGTTTATATATAGTTTTAGAGTCGTAGGAAATAATGCGAGACCATATTAAATTAATTTGGACATTACAATTTTCGTTCAATTGGTTTCATATTCTAACCAATGCAAACGTGTCAAATAGCGCTTTTAGATGCTATTATTTCTTTTATATATGGTTTTCAAGTTTTAGGAAGCATTGCGAGCCCATTTCAGGTTATTTGGGACATTACAATTTTCGTTCATTTGGTTTCGTATTCAAACCAATTTAAACGTAACAAATAGCTTTTTTAGATGTTATTGTTGTGTTTATATATAGTTTTAGAGTCGTAGGAAATAATGCGAGACCATATTAAATTAATTTGGACATTACAATTTTCGTTCAATTGGTTTCATATTCTAACCAATGCAAACGTGTCAAATAACGCTTATAGATGCTATTATTTCTTTTATATATGGTTTTCAAGTTTTAGGAAGCATTGCGAGCCCATTTCAGGTTATTTGGGACATTACAATTTTCGTTCATTTGGTTTCGTATTCAAACCAATTTAAACGTAACAAATAGCTTTTTTAGATGTTATTGTTGTGTTTATATATAGTTTTAGAGTCGTAGGAAATAATGCGAGACCATATTAAATTAATTTGGACATTACAATTTTCGTTCAATTGGTTTCATATTCTAACCAATGCAAACGTGTCAAATAGCGCTTTTAGATGCTATTATTTCTTTTATATATGGTTTTCAAGTTTTAGGAAGCATTGCGAGCCCATTTCAGGTTATTTGGGACATTACAATTTTCGTTCATTTGGTTTCGTATTCAAACCAATTTAAACTTAACAAATAGCTTTTTTAGATGTTATTATTGTGTTTATATATAGTTTTAGAGTCGTAGGAAATAATGCGAGACCATATTAAATTAATTTGGACATTACAATTTTCGTTCAATTGGTTTCATATTCTAACCAATGCAAACGTGTCAAATAGCGCTTTTAGATGCTATTATTTCTTTTATATATGGTTTTCAAGTTTTAGGAAGCATTGCGAGCCCATTTCAGGTTATTTGGGACATTACAATTTTCGTTCATTTGGTTTCGTATTCAAACCAATTTAAACGTAACAAATAGCTTTTGTAGATGTTATTATTGTGTTTATATATAGTTTTAGCGTAGTAGGAAATAATGCGAGACCATATTAAATTAATTTGGACATTACAATTTTCGTTCAATTGGTTTCATATTCTAACCAATGCAAACGTGTCAAATAGCGCTTTTAGATGCTATTATTTCTTTTATATATGGTTTTCAAGTTTTAGGAAGCATTGCGAGCCCATTTCAGGTTATTTGGGACATTACAATTTTCGTTCATTTGGTTTCGTATTCAAACCAATTTAAACGTAACAAATAGCTTTTGTAGATGTTATTATTGTGTTTATATATAGTTTTAGCGTAGTAGGAAATAATGCGAGACCATATTAAATTAATTTGGACATTACAATTTTCGTTCAATTGGTTTCATATTCTAACCAATGCAAACGTGTCAAATAGCGCTTTTAGATGCTATTATTTCTTTTATATATGGTTTTCAAGTTTTAGGAAGCATTGCGAGCCCATTTCAGGTTATTTGGGACATTACAATTTTCGTTCATTTGGTTTCGTATTCAAACCAATTTAAACGTAACAAATAGCTTTTGTAGATGTTATTATTGTGTTTATATATAGTTTTAGCGTAGTAGGAAATAATGCGAGACCATATTAAATTAATTTGGACATTACAATTTTCGTTCAATTGGTTTCATATTCTAACCAATGCAAACGTGTCAAATAGCGCTTTTAGATGCTATTATTTCTTTTATATATGGTTTTCAAGTTTTAGGAAGTATTGCGAGCCCATTTCAGGTTATTTGGGACATTACAATTTTCGTTCATTTGGTTTCGTATTCAAACCAATTTAAACGTAACAAATAGCTTTTGTAGATGTTATTATTGTGTTTATATATAGTTTTAGCGTAGTAGGAAATAATGCGAGACCATATTAAATTAATTTGGACATTACAATTTTCGTTCAATTGGTTTCATATTCTAACCAATGCAAACGTGCCAAATAGCGCTTTTAGATGCTATTATTTCTTTTATATATGGTTTTCAAGTTTTAGGAAGCATTGCGAGCCCATTTCAGGTTATTTGGGACATTACAATTTTCGTTCATTTGGTTTCGTATTCAAACCAATTTAAACGTAACAAATAGCTTTTGTAGATGTTATTATTGTGTTTATATATAGTTTTAGCGTAGTAGGAAATAATGCGAGACCATATTAAATTAATTTGGACATTACAATTTTCGTTCAATTGGTTTCATATTCTAACCAATGCAAACGTGTCAAATAGCGCTTTTAGATGCTATTATTTCTTTTATATATGGTTTTCAAGTTTTAGGAAGCATTGCGAGCCCATTTCAGGTTATTTGGGACATTACAATTTTCGTTCATTTGGTTTCGTATTCAAACCAATTTAAACGTAACAAATAGCTTTTGTAGATGTTATTATTGTGTTTATATATAGTTTTAGCGTAGTAGGAAATAATGCGAGACCATATTAAATTAATTTGGACATTACAATTTTCGTTCAATTGGTTTCATATTCTAACCAATGCAAACGTGTCAAATAGCGCTTTTAGATGCTATTATTTCTTTTATATATGGTTTTCAAGTTTTAGGAAGCATTGCGAGCCCATTTCAGGTTATTTGGGACATTACAATTTTCGTTCATTTGGTTTCGTATTCAAACCAATTTAAACGTAACAAATAGCTTTTGTAGATGTTATTATTGTGTTTATATATAGTTTTAGCGTAGTAGGAAATAATGCGAGACCATATTAAATTAATTTGGACATTACAATTTTCGTTCAATTGGTTTCATATTCTAACCAATGCAAACGTGTCAAATAGCGCTTTTAGATGCTATTATTTCTTTTATATATGGTTTTCAAGTTTTAGGAAGCATTGCGAGCCCATTTCAGGTTATTTGGGACATTACAATTTTCGTTCATTTGGTTTCGTATTCAAACCAATTTAAACGTAACAAATAGCTTTTGTAGATGTTATTATTGTGTTTATATATAGTTTTAGCGTAGTAGGAAATATTGCGAGACCATATTAAATTAATTTGGACATTACAATTTTCGTTCAATTGGTTTCATATTCTAACCAATGCAAACGTGTCAAATAGCGCTTTTAGATGCTATTATTTCTTTTATATATGGTTTTCAAGTTTTAGGAAGCATTGCGAGCCCATTTCAGGTTATTTGGGACATTACAATTTTCGTTCATTTGGTTTCGTATTCAAACCAATTTAAACGTAACTGAACAGATTCGCCTGGAGGCTGTAGAAATCAGGCGTCCGTTACGTTATTTTGCTGGTTCCATCCCTTATGTTAAGCGCAGAACTGAGACAGCAGTTTCCGCTTTAAGACAGCTTAGTCATGCCACTTAACGGGATGATAATTCGTCACTGTGTGAGATGCAGCCTCACATCCCTTAATTATTTATAGGCTTGGACCCACAGCGACGCAGTAAGTGAATCTAACAAGTAAATGCAGACTGGTTTATTACAAAAATAATTGTTCTATATATACAAACAAATTTGCTTAGATCATAGTAATATACAAAGTTCATTTCTAATAACAGGTGCAATGTATTATATTCAGTAGGTTAATTTACTAGTCTTGCAAAACAATACTCAGCGGTTTTGCTTCCGTGATATGATATGGACTCCATGAACTCGAGCGTCTTTTATGCTGAGCTGCGATTGTAGGCATTTAAACCTTGTCACGGCCTTGCGTAATTGTGTACGCGAAGCCGTGTAAAAATGCTGAGCGGCGACTGCGAGGTGTTTAAACTTGACTGTGAGTAGGTCGCCGCGCTTGCATAATGCAATATTGCGTTTTTGGTGGCTTTTAACTTTTAGAATGTTTCGTAAAATTTAAATGAATAATTATAAATTTATATCTGGTTAATCTGTTAAAGACAAGATTAAACATATTGCCAATTTTAAGCCACAAAAAAGCAAACCGATAAATTATATTGTTTCTTCGAGATTGAGCGTTTTGAGAGGATATTCTTCTGCCTGGGGTTGTGCGGGTGGTGGCTTCCTTCGTGTTATTCGTTGCCGAATGTAGTAGATAGCTCCTAGTAGGGCAGCGGTTCCCAAAAGGCTGCCTGTGACCCCAATAGACAGGTGAGAATGATGTCGGATGGCTTTCCAGGTGAAGTTTTTTATATGCTCCTTCAAATCTAACTGCGATGCTTGTAGGTCTTCGAAGTGGTCTGACTGAGTTAGTACAGGTTCCTCTGCGATTTCTGAAAATGAGTTTGTTGTGATTGGGTTGGTAGTATTGATACTGATAGCCTTGGAGTATCCAGCCAGGATCTTGTATTTTCTGTTGTGCCTTGGGGTTAATGTATTCCTCGCAGTTTGGATGATGCAATCCGATGAAATTTGAATGACACCTGTAGTGTTGACGGTGACTTCTTCCCTGTTTCCACTACAAGTGATTGCTATGCGGGTTGGTTTACTGACTACAAATAGCCAGGTGTTTTCCATGTACAATTGTTTCCAAATAATGGACTGGATGCGATGTCTTCGTAGGAGACATTGACTGGTTTCTACTCGGTGATATATATCGTCAATGATGCAGTTTGGGTTGTTTTCAATTCCTTTAACTACCGTTGGACTGCAAACATAGGTAGTGGGAGAAATTTGTAGCTCTTCTTTGAATTCTTCATCTGTTTCGTGGAAGTACATTTGTAGGTTGTAATCCACAGCGAAGATTCCTTTCGGCACATCGATCATCCAGTAGGATCCATTGCTGATTTGGAGAGGAATTGGTGTCACTTTAATTAAGGAGTATTCCGTTTTTTCCACTATGATGAAATACCCTTGGACGTTGATGTAGATGTCGTCATGCCCAATGTCAACCTTTAGAATTGGCGTTGGTAATATCTCCAAATTTGGTGAAAGTTTACTGGTTGCATTAGCGAGGATCTGTTTAATTTGAGCAGGTGTTATTAGCTCGTACAGATTACCTTGCTGAAAGTGAACGTTTAAGATGTGAATATGGTAGTTGCACAGTTCACTAATTACATTTGTGGCGACTTGGTACTCACTGATGATGTGAATATTTAGTCGGTTGGAGTCGGTTGCTTTATACCATTTGTCCATGTTGTTAATGGCCCGGATTCCTTGGTTTAATTTTTCTTGGAAATGTTCCAGCTTCTTGTCGATTCGTTCTTCGGTTTCATTAAACCTGGAAAGTGCTGATAGCAAGAATTTGGATTGTTGACTGTCCATTTTTATTAGTTCCTGTTGATTCTTGTCTAGCCTGTCTATATCTTGATAGACTTCATCGTTGACTCCAAAAATTGATGTTAATACTGTGCCAAGGACTCCTCTTTTTTCTCGTCTTGTTATTATTTCTTCCATACCATCTCTAATCCATTCCATTTGCTTTTTCTGTTCCAGAAGATGATGCACCAGTGTCTTGCATAATGTGTCTTCGGACAGTTCTTTTGCAGAGTCGCAGAGATTGTCGAATTTGTCTACCATGTCTGTGACTGTTTCGAAGTCTTCTTCGATCTTCCCCCTCTCGAACTGGATTTCGATCCGGAATGTTCCTCTCTCAATCTTCCCGTGTCCAATGTGTTCTACATAGTACCCGCTGTCTGGTTTTTGGATATTAAATTCTGCTTTACTTAATGTATTGGTGGTAAGAAGGGTAAAGATGAGTAACAGCAGTTTCCATTTGGACGCGACAGATTTCCTTGGTGCTGGGGATGATCGTGTCTGGATAATGTTAGTTGAAATTTTATCTTCTGCCTCTGGTTCCTGCGATTCCTCGGTAGTTGCTGGTAATGGAATGATGCTGCCTATGGATCGTTTTAGCTGATGTCCTCCTGATTTCTGGAGCGTCACTACTCGTACTGATCCATCGGCTGCTGGATGAGTTGCAGTGACTCTTGCTAAAGGCCACTTACTAGGATTGATACTATCTTCTTTAATTAACACTAAATCTCCAACTTTAGTGTTCTCCAATGGTTTCTTCCATTTGTTTCGTTGCTGTAATCCATGAAGGTAGTCCGAGCTCCATGATTTCCAAAAATCTTGCTTGATCTTTTGGATTATCCTCCAACGATT
This sequence comes from Agriotes lineatus, assembly GCA_940337035.1. NCBI lineage: Eukaryota > Metazoa > Arthropoda > Insecta > Coleoptera > Elateridae > Agriotes > Agriotes lineatus. Next base: position 21,805 of record CALNHX010012072.1, read on the forward strand.
CGATAGATTTGAAGATATTGGAGTGTTGATTGGGTCTGGTGGCGATATGATTTCCCTCCCTATTAGGAAATGGCCTGGCGTCAGAGCAGTTGTGTCCTCAATATCGTTGCCTTGTGGACATAGAGGACGTGAGTTTAGGCAGGCCTCAATTTGGCAGAAAAGAGTTGTTAACTCTTCAAAGGTGAGAGTAGCGTGGCCAATAGTTCTCTTCAGATGATGCTTCATTGATTTTACCCCTGCTTCCCATATCCCTCCGAAGTGAGGGGCTATTGGAGGGATGAAGTGCCATTGGGTACCACCGGTTGCTAAGGTTTCTTGGACAACTGGGCCTTCAATTGTTTGGCGGGTTTCCTTGTCCAACACTTTTCTTGCGCCAACGAAGTTTGTTCCGTTGTCGCTGTATAGGTGTGCACAGCGTCCTCTTCGGGCAGTAAACCTCCTGAAGACTGCTAGGAAGCTGTTGGTTGTCATGTCGCTGACGGCCTCTAGGTGGATTGCCTTGGTTGATAGACAGACAAAAACAGCAATGTACCCTTTGTGCGAAGAATGCCCTCTTCCCTTGGATGTTCGGATCTGTATTGGGCCGGCGTAGTCCACTCCGGAATGGAAGAATGGAGGAGTTGAATTCACTCTGGTTGATGGAAGATTTCCCATCAGTTGCTGTGCTGCCTCTGCTTTGTATCGTAGACATCGAAACACTTCTGGATGCTGGAGCTGACTGCTTTCTTCGCGTTGATGATCCAATATTTTCTTCGGATATATGAGAGAGTGAGTTGGGTGCCACCGTGCAGCGTGCGTAGATGCGCCTCTTGGATTATTAGTCTTGGAAATATGACTGGAGTACGGGAGTATGATTGGGTGTTTTTCATTGAAGGACAAGTGGAATTTTCTAATCTTCCTCCAACACGGATTATTCCATGCTGATCGATGAAGGGATTGAGGTGGCAAGCTTGTTACTGAACTCACATATTTGTTCTGCCGGAGTTGAGATCCTGTTGCCCTCAAAATAGGATCACTTCCTTGGATGACCTTAACGAGTAGGAGGATGGTGTCGTCCATTTCCTTCACTGATAGGCATCCTGAATGAGTGGGAAGTCGCTTACACTTGTTGATGAATCTTCGGCAATGTGACATGACTCGTACCATTCTTGTTAGAGAAGAAAAACGATGAACGACTTCGTTCTCGTCTTGATGAATGGTAGTTTGATGCACAGTGTAACTTCTTGCTTCTTCCTCGGTGGTTGCGGTGTCTGGTTGACACGGCCATGAACTCTTGTTAACTAGCCAGCTCGGTCCGTCCCACCATAGGAGATGATTCTTTAGTTTTTCTGGACTAGTGCCTCGGGAGATGACGTCTGCAGGATTCTCTTCGGATTTGACGTGGTTCCAATGTTGAGCCGGAATTAGATTGTTGATTTCGGCTACTCGATTCGCGACGAACGTCTTCCATCGTACCGGGTCTCCTTTTATCCATCCTAATGTAACCATGGAGTCGGTCCAGGCGAAGATAGACACCTTAGGAAGGTCTAATGCTGCAATTACCCTTTGAAGTAGATTGGAAAGGAGTACTGCTGCGCAGAGTTCCAGTCTTGGTAATGTCGTCTTGGCTCGGGCTGGTGCCACCTTGGATTTGGCTATTAATAAGGATACCTTGACTTGGCCGGATGATGTGGTGACTCTGGTATAAATCGCGGCCCCGAAAGCTCTTTCGAGGCGTCACAGAATCCATGCAGCTCTACTAGAGATTCCCTTTTGATAAACAACCACCTTGGTAAGGTAATTTCTTCCACTGCCTTGAGTTGAGACCTGAGCGTCTCCCATTTGCTTGGATATTTTCAGACACTGGGTCATCCCATTTGATATTTTCGAGCCATAGTTCTTGATGAGTAGCTTGGCAGTGATGATGACGGGTGCTAACCATCCCAATGGGTCGAAAATTTTGGCAACTTCGGATAGTATGGTGCGTTTGGTGGATTCCTGTTGCTTAACGTCTACCTTAAAACAGAAAACATCTTCATATGGAGACCAGTGAATGCCCAAGGACCTTTTTACGCCGTCTTCATTTATTTCGAGGTATGTTTGTTCCTTTAACTCTTCTGGGAGTTCTTGAATGATGGCTGACTCATTACTGCACCATTTATGTAGAGTAAAGCCTCCACGCTTTAGTAAGGAAATGAGCTGACCTTGTTGTTGGATCGCTTCTTCCACAGTGTCGGCCCCAGAAAGCACGTCGTCCACGTAAAATCTTTCTTCACTGCTTCTGAAGCTAATGGAAATGAGACCTTTTCGTCCTGTGCGAGTTGATGCAAGGTTCGAATGGCAAGATAGGGAGCTGATGCGGTTCCATAAGTGACGGTGCACAGCTTATATTCCCTGATTGGCTGTGATTTGTCGAATCTCCATAGGATTCTTTGGTACTCCTGGTCTTGGTTGTTCATTCTGATTTGTCGGTACATTTTTTCAATGTCTGCAGAAAAAACAATCCTGTGTGTTCTCCATCGAAGTAGAATGTCGACCAGTTCTTGCTGAAGTTTAGGTCCAGCGTACATCATCTCATTTAAGGATTTTCCGTGAGAGGCCTTGCTAGAGGCATCGAAAACGACACGAAGCCTGGTTGATGAACTTGCTTCTCGGATGACGCCATGGTGGGGAATGTAATACTTGCCGTTATTCTCATCTTCCTTTGCCACCTTTTCCATATGTCCTAAATCCAAGTATTCTTGCATGAATTTCTTGTATTGGACTGCTAGATCTTGATCTTGTCCTAATTTCTTCTCCAGATGTATGAATCGTGCCAATGCTGAGGGTTTGGACCTTCCCATGTGTACTGGAGTTTGTTTGAATGGAATCCTTACTACGTATCTTCCATCTACGTCTCGCTGGACTGTGTCTGTGAATTTATTTTCACATACCTGATCATCTGGGGAAAGTTTCCTTTGAGGAGAAGCCTCTTCAATGTTCCAGAATTTCTGCAACTGCTCATCCTCTTCAATTTTGGCAACCATGGTGTTGACCTTAAGGCTGGTGGGAGGTCGTCTTCCCATGGTTCCTGATAAGATCCATCCCAATTCGGTATTCTGTCCTAGGATGCCATCTTTGGATTTCTTGATTCCTTCGAGAATTATTTGGGAATATTCTTCAGCGCCTAGAAGTATATCTATGGGGCCAGGTCGGTTGAAGGTTGGATCGGCGATGAAGACATGTTTCCAGGCATCCATTTTTATGTTCGGAATGGGTGATGAAGGCATGGTTTTTGTAAGTTTGGGAAGTACCAGTAAAGTAACAGGTAAGGAAAATTTACTTGGAAATCTTGGCGTAATCAAACCTGTGATTTTCCATTTTGCGACTTTTGTTTCGCTGTTCCCAATTCCGGAGATTTCTGCTCGAACCTTGGTCCTGGGTAACGCTAATAATTCGGCTGCGGCTTCGGTGATGAAGGAACCTTGAGACCCTGGATCTATCAAGACCCTCAAGAGATGAGTCATCCCGGATGCTGCCTTAACTTGAACCGTTGCTGTGGCCAGTAGCACTTGGCTCTTCTTTGCGCCTAGGTTGGCGGCAATGATTGTGGGTTTTGGCTTCTTCTCTGGAGCGTTGGAGGTCTGCATGGCTGCTGCGTGAGAAAACGTCTTCATCTTCGGAGCAGGTATCGGCTTTGATGGCGGCTGTGCCTTGTGAAGCAGAGTATGGTGTGGAAAGCGGCAGATTTTGCAGTTATAATACGAACGACATTGTATATTAGAATCGTGTCGCAAACATCGAAAGCACAATCGGTAGGTTCTTACCACTTCTTGCTTTTCGTGGGTGGAGAGCCTCTGGAATTGACCACAGTTATCGATGTAATGGTCCCCATTGCACATCTTGCAGTTGAGATATCCGGCAGCGTAATTTTTCTGTGGCTTGTCCTGAGTTGGTTTTCGAGCTCCATCAATGGATTCCAAGGATTGGAACCGCATTTGTAAGAAGGCCATTAGAGTTTGGTGATCCTGAACTTCATTTGGGCACTGAAGCGATTGCTCATATAATTTGTTAGTTTCAGGATCCCATTTTCGAGTAATAACTCGGTTAATCCACGGACCCCAGCTGTCGGTGGAAATGCCCAAATTTTTGATTGCTTCCACACATTCCTTAGTGGAGTCATGCAATCTTTTCAACCCTTGGGCTGATTCCTTGGAGAGGACCGGCTGATCGAAGATGGTGTCTAGCAATTTGGTTAGAATAAGGCGATTATTTTGATACCTTTGTTGCAGCAAATTCCAAGCGGTGTTGTAGTTGGCTTGAGTCACTGCGAGATGCTGGATTAGTCGGCTGGGCTCTCCCTTGACATGCGTTTTTAAATACTGCATTTTGATGACATCATCCATGTTTTGGTTGTCATCTACTAATTTGGTGAATAGGTCCTTAAAAGTGGCCCATTCCTCATAATTTCCCTCGTATATGGGGATTTTAACTTGAGGAAGCGAGATGGCTGATGCTTGCTCGTTCCTTGTTGGTGCTTGTAACAAATTAATTAAATTTCGGTACCTGTCTTTCAACGTAGTAAATTCAGGACTGAAGTGCGTCTGGTTTGAATCCATCTCGTTAGACATGACTTCTTCGTCCATCTCGATCACCCGGTCCCATTCTTCCTTTAATTCCCTCTTTGTGATGGCGGGCCTTCCGAGTGCTTGTTCCAGTTCGGCGTCGTCCAAAGATTGCTTAAAATTCTGCATCCGAATCTGCAGTTTTCGGATACGAACCTTTTGCTCGGGATTTACAACTGTTTCCTCTCGCCTCCTAGTTTCAGAGGGGTCGGGATTTTCAGTTGCCTTTAAACAGCTCTGCAAATAACTTTTTGCTTCGCAGTAGATGGCTTTAATTTGTTCGTAATACCCTGTGGTAAAATAATTATGTGTAGGAATACTTAGCTGCACCATTTTGGCGTGATTTTTGGTCACGGCGTTCCAAGTTTCGTCCAGCGTCTTGTTTCGGCTGGCGATGTAAGCTTCTGTTTTTCGGCTGGCAGGGTCCTTTTTGCTGTTGGAAAATACCTGCGTGATCTTCTGGCCGAGTTCTTCTTGGGCGACAGCTAGCTGATTGAATTCCTCCATATTGTTTGCCATTTTCGGGGAACCGGGTGGGTTGGTAGATGTTGTTTTCTTCTCGGGATGTACCTCTTCTTAGTTGTAGACAGATCCGGCTCGAAGGACCATGAACAGATTCGCCTGGAGGCTGTAGAAATCAGGCGTCCGTTACGTTATTTTGCTGGTTCCATCCCTTATGTTAAGCGCAGAACTGAGACAGCAGTTTCCGCTTTAAGACAGCTTAGTCATGCCACTTAACGGGATGATAATTCGTCACTGTGTGAGATGCAGCCTCACATCCCTTAATTATTTATAGGCTTGGACCCACAGCGACGCAGTAAGTGAATCTAACAAGTAAATGCAGACTGGTTTATTACAAAAATAATTGTTCTATATATACAAACAAATTTGCTTAGATCATAGTAATATACAAAGTTCATTTCTAATAACAGGTGCAATGTATTATATTCAGTAGGTTAATTTACTAGTCTTGCAAAACAATACTCAGCGGTTTTGCTTCCGTGATATGATATGGACTCCATGAACTCGAGCGTCTTTTATGCTGAGCTGCGATTGTAGGCATTTAAACCTTGTCACGGCCTTGCGTAATTGTGTACGCGAAGCCGTGTAAAAATGCTGAGCGGCGACTGCGAGGTGTTTAAACTTGACTGTGAGTAGGTCGCCGCGCTTGCATAATGCAATATTGCGTTTTTGGTGGCTTTTAACTTTTAGAATGTTTCGTAAAATTTAAATAAATAATTATAAATTTATATCTGGTTAATCTGTTAAAGACAAGATTAAACAACACCCTCT
>CALNHX010012073.1:0-27656 GCA_940337035.1 Agriotes lineatus
CTGGGGTACACCATGATTAAGAGTAGTTTCGTTTGATATATCATAATTATGACAGGTAACTTGTTTTCTGTTTTTTATGTAACTATCGATTAAATTTAGACTATTTTTGTCAAATTTGTAAAAGGCAAGTTTATCTAGCAAAATATCGAAAGAAACGCAATCAAAGGCCTTAGTTAGATCATATAGAGTTGCACTCACATATTGCTCTTTCTCTAGGCCTTTGATAACAAAATCGAGCAAACTCTTAATAGCCAAAGTACTAGATTTGCCTTTTCTAAAGCCAAATTGAAAGCCGCTAAAGATATTATTGTTTTCAAAATATGATGCAATTTGATTTTTTAGCAATAATTCAAAAACCTTGGATAACACAGGTACCAAAGATATCGGCCTATAATTTTCTAATTTGTTCTTAGGACCTTTTTTATGTACAGGTATCACCCTAGCGATTTTAAAGCTATCGGGGTAAGTACCATTTTTTATACAAGAGTTATAAAGTTTAGTTAAGGGTGCAATGAGTACGTTTTTGACATTTTTTATCAATTTTACAGACATTTCATAATAATCTTTACTTGTTTTTGTTTTTAAGTTGTTTATCGCATCTCTAACTTCGATAAAAGAAACTTCTTTGAAAGTAAAAGACAAACCCTCTGGTAATGTGATACCCACAAGATAATCCAAGGTTTTTGTATTTGCCTGATTTTGCATATCGATCAACTCAGCCGCTATACCACTGAAATAAATATTAAAATCCTGAGCACTAACATCTGTTGACTGACCGGCAGAATTTTTTAGTGAGCGGTTGTTATTTACAACTTCCCATGCAGCTTTCGCATAATTATTTGAGCATTTTATGTAATTTGCGTTTGCTTCTTTTCTAGCTTTGTCAATTTCCAATCTGTAGTGACAACGAAACCTATTTCTTAAATTTATTAATTTATCGTCGTTTTGCTGATTACACAGTTCAGTAAGAAAATTTAAAAATTCCCGTTTCTGCCTAAGACTTTCACTGAACCAAGTGTTGCTTTGTTTAGTCCTAGACTTTATCAATTTACGTCGCATGGGGAAAGCTTGATTTATAGCATTTCTAATTACTTGTATCATTTGATTAGCTTTTTGGTTTACATCTATAATTTTGTCAACAAACGACCAATCATGTTTTTCTAGTGCATTATAAAAATGTAATAGTCCCATCCTGGAAAAGGGTCTATATAATGTACATTTATTATCCAAATTTACTTTAAAATTCACATCTATATGGTCCTGTGTTCCTCTCCCACTCCTGAAGCCTGCTTGAAATTCTTTTAGGTTTTGCTCGGTGGCGTCTTGTAGTCGTTTCTGGAGGATTCCTTCATAGTCAGGAATCAGGGATCATAAATTCGATCATAGGATGTGCACTCGAAGATAGAGTTTAAAAAAATGTACACTATCTGGAATCTGAATGTGGAGGGATCCATGCTATTTACGATTGCAAAAAAGCAGAAAAAACATTTTCCGACACAAGCTTAGTTTTGAATATTTGTCAATGATTTTTAAACCAGTGGAAAGGCTATTATTTCTGAATTCAGATGATGTCAAATTAATCACGAAAATATTTTTAACAAATGCTACAGAAATTGTTTAAGCAAAGCGTACCTGGAATGCGCGGTATAAACTCCAGCATCGAGGTATATTTTAAAGTATTGGACATAAAGGCATATATCCAGCGTATGAAATGTGTAGAAAAGAATGGAGAAGTTTTTAGTAAAAGAATTATCACTCTTGCTTTATTGTTCTAAAAAATACTATTTATTTTCCGCTGCGTGTTTTGAGTTTCACGCGTGGTGCGCTTTGCTGATCACTGATTTGAACCGAGATACGAATATACTGTGCTTGGAAATAATTTGTATGAATTATAATTACTCATAATTATATTACGCTGATTGGTTATACTCAAATAATGCCATTTGTAATCACGAAAAAGCAGAAATTTAAAGATTGCGACTTGCGAACATAAACAAAACCATTCAAAGTAAGTACTTCATGTTCTGCATCTATTTATTGCACCTTCGGGGCGAAAATATAAAAACATACAAATAATGCAGTGCTTTCCTCATAGAGCAGCTATAAGCACAAGAAAATTCAAGAAAATAATAGAAAAATCGAAGCTTCCTTAAGAAACTACTAGTTTACAAAAAACATGATTATTTTTGTGTTATGGTTTAGATTTTCATAATAATTATTATTAAGTTGTATTTTCCATTAGGCCTAGTTTAATAGGTTACAAAACATTATTTCAAAATTTTCAATAGAAAAAACGTCAACATAATAAGATAAAGTTTTTGTCATGTAAACCGCTATATGTTGCCTTACAAGAAAAGCACTGTGTACACAGATATGCGTTTTTACAGCAAATTAAAATCTAATACATAGATCACAATAGCAACTTATTATACATTTCAATCCAGCTTTGTTACAGCTGCAGTTCCCAGAACATTTTATAAATTAACACGTACAAAATACATTTTCGTAAGTTATCTGGGACGAATACTTATAGTTATTAAGCTTGAGATAAGCACATTATTCTTTAATTTCCAACCAAAAGTAATTGGATTGGGTATTTCTGGATTTATCGAAGTCGCACTTTTCCAAATAATTATTTGATACGCAGCATAATGTTTTGTTGGTAAAAAGAATCCTCAGTAGGTGGTAAATTTCTAATATCAGATTTACAAGTGTGAAACAAATGCCCCCGTAATTTATTCAAATCCCCTGTAAACGATGGGCGACATTCGACCATACAATATGCTGACAAAATATCGTGCCGAATTTAGAAAAAGAGTCAAATCGTTGATATCATTTTGAGGATGAAACTGTGTAGTATATGAGACAACTTGCAAATTCTAATGAATTAAGTTTCATAAAAGTAACTTTATGTTTCTGAAATTTTGCATGGGGCCATTATTCTAGATTCTAAACAACTTTTCTTAATGATGTTTTACCATGTTCGAAACAGCAAAGGTATCTTTAAACTACTGCCAATGCCTCCTTGATATGACACCGGCACCCTAGAGGCGGGGATTCTTAAAGGGTTACTCCTAAGGTACTAAGGAACACTTGTGTCAAAATTCAGGACATTATTTTTTTTGAGGTAGATATCTATTATACCTTGGCTAACTCCAAACGCGCCGAAGAAAACATCGAAGCGATGTACAAAAATACATCGTATCTTTTAGAACAATAAAACGATAGAGATAATTCTTTCACTAAAAATTTCTCCATTGTTTTCTATACATTTCATACGCTGGAAGTATGCCTTTATGTCCAATAGTTTAAAAAATACCTCGATGCTGAAGTTTATACCGCGCGGTTCCGGTACGCTTTGCTTAAACAAATCTGTAGCATTTGTTAAAAATAATTTCGTGATTAATTTGACATCATCTGAATCCAGAAAGAATAAGCTTTCCACTAGTTGTGAATGCGATATACGCATAAAATTCATAAATTTTTTGTAATAAAAAAAATTCCGGAAAATATTTTTTTCTGCTTTTTTGCAATCGTAAGAAAATGGAGCCCTCCACATTTAGATCAGCAAAGTCATTCCAGATAGTGTACAATTTTTTTTAACTATATCTTCGAGTGCACACCCCATCATTTTAGAAGCGCTTTTTGACAGGCCAGATTCCGGACTATATATTTTACATGCGATGAAGAGCAGAGTAATTGGCCTTAGTTTCCGCAAATTCTTTTATCGCCTTTTTTAGGATGATACCGATCTCCCCATCACTGTGTTGATTAGCAACAGGAGGGTTTTTAGACCTGCGGGCCCCAGTTATTTAAACGTTTCCGGACTTACTTTGTCGTGACCGCATGCTTTGCCAGTTTTTAATTTAACCACTGCATTTCTCAGTTCAACTAGGCTTATCGAGACCTTTGTATCTTGAGTTAGCTGAGGGTTATTTTCTATGTTTATTATATTGTTACCGGTCTCCCCAAATATTCCTGCGTAATATTCTTTCCAACGTAGGTACCATAATCTCATTGTTCTCGGTCAACAGTCTTCCCGTTCCATTTTCTATGGCATTCGGTGGGAATGCTGTTTCTTTTCTCAAGTGTTTTGATACCCTATAGAACAGCTTTTGGTCACTTTTAAAATTGCGCTCCATTTTATTGCCGCAATCTTCCCAATTATGTTTCTTTGCATCCCTCACTAGGTTTTTTACCTTTGCTCTTTGGTGTTTGTATTGCCGAAAGTTCTCCTCCAACTTAGTTTCCAGATATCTGATCCACCTACGTTTCTTTTCTTTTACTTCCGTTTGGATTGCCTTGGACCACCAGGCTGTTTGTTGCGTTCGTGGTTTACTTGACGGGTTGACGGTCCCACATGCCTTCTCCGCAGCTGTGAGCAATAAGTCCTTAAACGACTGCCATATTCTCTCTGTGTCACCCTCCAATGTCTCCCAGTCTATTAACAAAATTTTTTGCTTTACCAGATTTTGGAGTTTGCGTTGAGTCTCTGTTTTAGTTTGTGATATTTAAATGATGTTACTGATTTTATCGTAGGTATTCTTTTGCGGAGTAGCCTGAGCTGTAATACTGCTTTCAGTGCGTAATTCTAACACCACTAAATAATGCTGCGACCCTATTTCAGGTTTCCAAGTTCCGTTTATTTATTATAAAATAGTCGATTATGGAGCGCTCATTTCGTGACCAGCGTACACGTGTGTATTTGTGTATATCTTTTTTCTGAAACCGCGTATTTGTAATTAGTAACTTGTTATTCACACAGAATTCCAGGAGTTTATGCCCGTTATTATTACGGGTTTTTCCCCGTATATGCCCAACACTTCTTTGAATCTTTCGTTTTGTTTACCTACCCTGCTGTTTAGGTCACCTATAATGAATACTTCCCCCTTGCTTTTATCAGTTGCGGCCTGCAACATATTATAAAAGTTAATTTTTATATTTTCTTTTTCATTTTCTTGCGGGGTATATGCTATAATGATGCTTAGTAATTGTTGATTTAATTTATTTAGATTTCCACCATTAAGATATTTTCCAACATGAGCTGGCAGTATTTGATGTTTGGTTTTAGTGTGTTTTTATTAAGCAGGCCATAGCTGCTCTGGTTCGTTGATCGACTGGTACCCCACTATAAAGTAGGATATGCTCATCAGTGTTGTAGTAATACATCCCGAACCCTTTCGTTTTGTTTCGGTGAGTCCTAGAATGCATAGATTTGCTTTAGTGAATTCGGTTACTAGTTCTTCCTCCTTCCCAGTTAAGCTGCACGTATTCCATGTCCAGATTTTTATGTATTCCTTTTTCAGTCTGTATTGCCTAAAATCGTGTCCAGGGCCCGTCCGGGGTGAAATAAGCTAGTCGTTTTTTGGGGCTTCCTGGTTGGCAGAACACTCTCCTATGTTGTTAATTTTTGTATTTCATCTATATTTGGAGTAGTTTATCCACATTTTATTGTAACCGACCTTGGCTTTCCTGCCTGCAGCCTCCTGCTCCTTCTTTATTTGTCTCAAGTTCCACTGAATTCTTCGTACCTCCTGGGTTAGGTCACCGTTTATGTATATTTTTTTCTTGAGTAGAACGTGAGCACGCTTCAGTATTTCCATTTTGTCTTTCCACTCATTGAGGGTAACGATATATTTATTGTTTGGCAGTTTGAGCGATTTGTTTACCTTAACGTGCACCTGCAATTAACTTGTTAAGAAATTCTGCATATCCACCTCGCTAGGAATTTGTATTCCAGTTACTATAATATTCAGTTTTCTTGCTTCTCTCTCCTTTCGTTCTAAACAATTTTTTAATTTTTCAATTCTGCTCACTACTGACATTCTTTCTTCTGTCCACTCCTACATGCTTCGACTCGATAAGCACGTGATCTATTTGATTGTGACTCTTTCCGTCTGGGCATAGTCACGTAGCTTTGTGGATATTCTTATGTTGAAACTATGTGCCATAATCTTCATTTGATTCTCCAGTGCGAATTCTATAATTTTGTTACCGTTTTCATTTGATTCTTCGTGCAGGCTTTTCACTCCTATAATGTTCCTATAGCAGCCCTCTTTACCTACTTTTGCATTATAGTACTCAATAACAATATCAGGTCATATTTGGGAATCTTGTTTTTTATCTTGCCTAACTCCTCATAAAATCTATCTCTTTCTTCTATATATTTTTATTCCGATGATGCATGACTATTTAATATGCTTATGCTACGATAATTACCTCTTAACCTTAATACACTTACTCTATCAGAAATCGGTTTAAAATCAGTAACTCTTTTCGCCCACTTTTTGTGTACTATAAAACCTCGTCCAAAATATCTATTATCCTTTCCTCCGCTGTTAAAGAGCGTATATTAACCTAGCTTAATAATTTCAGTACTTTTTACTTCCTTTTACTATAAAGGAAGTATTGAATTCACCCCAAAAAATCGAAATTGAGTTTTCAACAGATCTTCACGTTTCAGAGCCCCTTGATCCCAAAAAACATATTTTTTTCATTGGTCTGTCTGTGTGTCTGTCTGTTGTCTGTCTGTCTGTGTCCCTGTGAACAGAATATCTCAAAAATGAAAAGAGGTATGGCGTTGAAACTTCATATATAAGTTATGTATAGTATGTAGATGAGACAGCAAGCTTTTGAAGAAAATCGCATAACGAGAAGTAGGTGTTTACTCTTGTGATTTTTCAGTTTTTTTCGATTTTTTAAAAAACGGCTCTAACATTTTTTTTCAAACTTTACATTTTTATTAAATTTTTAATGTGTATTGATATGAGCTAGGTCATTTTCCAGTTGAATACTTCTAAAGTGGGCTTCTCCTGTTTTGTCTCTTGAACTAACACTCTATTTTGTATCGTTTTTGTAAAATTTGTAATTTTTGAATCAAATTTTTGCCTAATTATAAGAGCAATGTAAAAGGAAGTTGTGTGCGTGTATCACACCAGATTTTTGTTTTGTCTCTTGCAATGCTAATATTTGAATGCTGTATTTATTCATAATTGTTATTAGGTTTTTCATTGCACCTTGTTCGTAGCAACTTCTCACAGTCCAAGTGCCGGTCGTCATGTCTTGTTCTTTCTTATTTCATTTCCTTTTCTCATAACCCTGTCCAGTGCCATTGTCGTCCTATATTTATCCTGTCGCTTCTTGTTTGTAACTGTTAGTTTTTTGGGTTCTATGAATTACCCCCCATTACTTCCACTTTTCTCTGATTCCACTTCCACCAGGTGCTATCCATAAAGATTTTTTGATATCCACTTTGGCTATCCTCTCTTTTCCTTTCTTTTCTTTTGCCTTGTCCCTTAAATCCTTCTGTATTTTTGCTTCCACTTGCGTTAAATCATGATCTACAAAGTAAATTGTCCCCTTTAGTTTTCTTTTATTCTTCATAATTGTTTATTTCTCGTTCCAACTGCTGTCTATATTAGCTATTGTCATTGGAAGCTTTCCTTGTTTGTCTTTTATCTTCTGAACATCTTTTATTTTAACTTCCACTTCTAGATTTTCTGATCTAGCAACTTCAGCGCCTCCTTTATTGTCCTTGAATTGATATAGCTTAATTCTAATATTCTTTTTCTTCTGGTGTTTTCCATTCTCTCTGTTTTTCTTTCTAGGATCTGTCTTTTTTCTTTCATCTCTGCATTTTCTTTCTTCAACTTAGTAATTTCAGATTGGTACTCTTCCTGATCATTTCTTATTTTGCTTTAATGTCAATCATTATGTCTTTCATATTTTTTCCAGGGTATTTCCTCTTTGCCTCTCTCGGGTGTTTTTCCTGTTATTTTACTTTTCTGTGAAATATCGCTGTCACCCTCGTTCTCCCTACATCTTTTTCTTTTGCTGTCTTCCGTAGATGACTCTTTCCTGCATATTTTTTCGGTATCCGTGGTAACGGCATCTTGACCTTCCTGCTCTTTTTAGATTTACCCGCACGACCTCAATCCGAATTAATTATCTGCTTTAATAACTATGCTTCTCTGCATACACACTTTGTTATGAGTTGTTTTTTTGAACGCCTTGATCAACTATTGAAGAAACATAATTTTCATAGCATACATAAGAAAATTAAAGAAACACTGCACTTATACAGAAAAAGAGAAAACGCGACATTATTTGATGAAAACGACAGACTAATAACAGAAGACACAGAAATAGCCTCAAGGTGGAAAGAATATGTGGAGCATTTATTCAATGATAATAAAGAAGAAGTACAACTCAATCCCACTGACACCCACAGCCCGAGAAGTATACTGAGATCGGAGGTCGAATATGCAGTAAAATTAGCCAAATTAAGAAAATCAGTTGGCCCGGATGAGATTCCAGCAGAAGTATTAAAAGCAATGAACGAAACAGCAGTGAATGTGTTAACAATTCCAAAAAAAGTAACCCTAAATCATGTGGAGACTTATTAGTTTAATGAGTCAGGTAATCAAAATATTTTTAAGAATTATTCACCATCGTATATACAGATAATGTGAAGATTGCCTAAGTGAATCACAGTTCGGCTTTCGCAAGGCTTTGAGCACCAGGGAAGCTCTTTATAGTTTGCAAGTTCTCATTCAGAAATGCTTAGACCATCAAAAAACGGTGTATATCTGTTTTGTTAAAGCCGAAAAAGCCTTCGATAAGGTGAAACATCCAGAACATATCAGAACTTTAGAAAGTATGAAAATAGGATGCGCATCATTAAACAACTTTACTGGAACCAGACGGCTAGCGTAAAAACAGATCAATTAGAAACAAAACAAAAAATACATGTAAATCGAGGGGTCAGACAGGGTTGTATCCTTTCCCCGACCTTGTTCAACGTTTATTCAGAAATAGCAGTTAGAAAAGCTTTATCTAATCAATAAAAAGGGATAAAAATTAACGTTGAATACATCAATTGTATCCGATACGCTGGTGACATGGCAATACTCGCTGACAACCTTATAGATTTACACGATTTATTAGAAAAAATAAATGAAGAAAACAATAATACCGGTTTGAAAATCAACAATGACAAAACGAAGATGATGATTGTTAACAAAACTCCTATAAATAAAGAGCAACTGTTAAAGGATTTGGGTGATATCTGATTCTTTCCTGATATTTAATGCTATGGTTCTTTATTGTCTCTTGGGCAGTATCAATTTGAAGGTCTGAATGTAATACCTGATTTGGTACGAACCATGGAGCGTTTGCTATGATTCGCAGTACTTTAGATTGATAGCGCTGTAGTTTTTCTAGGTTGGAATCGCTTGCTGCACCCCATATTTGAATACCGTAGCACCAACTGGGTTTGATAGTAACCTTATATACGAGTAGCTTGTTCACAAGAAAAAGTTTTGACTTACGTCCTATAAGCCAGTAGTATCTTCTGAGTATGAGGCCTAGCTGAAGTTTTTTGTGCCATATATGTGGACCCCATGTCAGTCGCCGGTCAATATGGGTACCTTAGTATTTAGTCTCTTCTTTTTGTGGAAGGATGTTTCCATTTAATCTGGGGGGGGGGGGCATATTCCCCTTGGAGTTGTAAATGTCACCTGAACTGATTTTTGCACATTAATTATCATTCGCCATGTTTTCATTCATTCTTCTATTTTGATAAGGTGGTTCTGTAGGTATCTTGAAGCTGCAAATGGATCGTGGTGTGAAGCCATTAATACCGTATCGTCGGCAAAGGTTGCAAGTACCGTGCTGCTGGTTGTTGGTAGGTCGGCTGTATATAAAAGATATAGCACTGGACCGAGCACACTACCCTGGGGTACCCCGGATGTAATAAGGAACAGGGAAGTAGTCGTATCTCCGCAGTTCACCAGACAGTGTCTATTTGTGAGGTAAGATTGAATTATCACAAAGAATGTATGTGGCAGGCTACGTTTGATTTTATGTAAAAGGCCAACATGCCAAACTTTATCAAACACCTGGGTCATATCTATAAATGCTGTCGTGCAATATCTTTTTGTGTTCAGGTCATGCTTTATTTTGGTGGCAACTCGATGTATCTGCTCGACTGTGGAGTGTTGTTGCCGAAAGCCAAATCCTTGGTATTAATTCACTTTCATCGATGAGGGGCAACAATCCTTGTAGCAAACGTTTTTCAAATACCTTTGCTATTGTAGGCAATAGGCTGATAGGTCTATACGACGTTACGTCGGTTGGGGGTTTGTCTGGTTTAGGTATTGAGATTATTTGCGCTACCTTCCACTGGGCGGGAAAGTATCCATGCCTTAGGATAGCATTAAAAATCATTGCAATCGTCCTGATTCCCTCTTCTGAAAGTTCTTTTAGAATTTTACCGGTGATGAGATCAAATCCTGGAGATTTGTTTAAGTTTATTCTAGTTTGTATAAACTTGGATATTTCTTTTTTTTAACGGCTTTGTAGGTAGCTAAGGGGTTTTGATATTTGGAAACGTAGATACAATAAATGTTAATAATTGTGCAATATATACAGGGTGCCCGTTTTTGGAGCTCCACCATGGGGATCTCGGTAACCATAAGAGATACGAGGTCGGTTAAATTGGGGCAAAGTTGCGCAATTTGGAGCTCAATAATATGCCGGTTTAAAATTTCAAAAATTCCGATTACCTCCGGAGATATCCGAAAAAAACCGGAATTTTGGAAATACGTTTTTATTTTTTCCTCGGCTTATTTGGTGACCTAATTCAAAATGAGTGACACTTCGTCATTGCAACTTTTCCTCCTCTACAACCTGCCGATGTCATATTTGAAATCAGACGTTTCGATTTTCGACAATCATCATCAACTTTGGTTTTTCTTATGGGCACTATCTTGGATTTTCACATTTTTGAATTCAGCTTTGTTTTCTGATTACGGTGATGTATCACATGTTAAGGTTCAGTGTTGCAGTTTGGGTGAAATATCAAAAATTCTGTTTTGCAAAGACTGCCTTGGATATAACATCCATACTTTTGTTTAACAAAGGCATTGTTGACAGTTCGATTTAAGTTGGCTTAACGTCACCTACAGTTACAAAATTAGTATAAATTTATTAACAAAATGCCCTTTTCAAATGAAGAAAAACGAGATATGCTAGAAATTTATTACGCTTCGCATCGAAATGCGCAAGTTACTTCGGAAAGATATTTACAGCGGTATCCAGAAAGACAACAACCAGCTCAAAATTATTTGTTATTCCTTCATAGAAATTTAGCCGAGTTTGGTGCATTTTCTAAGCCTCGAAGACGTGTTCATAGACCAAATGCGAATGAAGTGGAAATTTTACAGGCGGTGAGTAAATTGTTAAAACTTTCTCAAAAATAATAAACGGCAATGAATTGAATTCTTCATTAGATTCAAGATAATCCTTCAACTTCAACAAGGGCTATAGCAGACGAAATTAACGTATCACATCAAGCAGTGTGGAGAGTCTTGAAAAAACATAAATATCGCCCGTTTAAAATTCATATCACCCAAGTCTTGCATCCAGGAGATACTGAACGGAGGGCAGCGTTTTGTAGGAATATCATGGCACGGTTGGAACAAAATCCCCATTTTCTTTCCAACGTGATATTCACGGACGAGTGCAAATTTACCAACTCAGGCATGTTCAATCGTCACAATGAACATGTCTGGTCCACTGAAAATCCACACGAACACCAAGGACGTCGACCACAAGCACGTTTCGGGCTAAATGTATGGGTTGGTTTATTTGGCGGTACGATCATTGGCCCATACATTTACGAAGACAATTTGACCGCAGATGGGTATTTGCACTTTTTAAGGACCTACCTTACGGATTACATCGATGACAACATTTGCCTCAACCGCTTGAATAACCTTTGGTTCCAGCAAGATGGTGCTCCGCCACATAATGCTAGGAGAGTGGCTGATTATTTGTCTGAAATATTTCCGGGTAGAGTCATTTCAAACAGTGGAGACATACGTTGGCCGGCACGTTCACCAGATCTTTCCCCATTAGACTACTATTTATGGGGAACTATGAAAGATCTCATTTATAAATCTGTACCCGCCGATATTAATGAGCTGCGAAGGAAGATCATCACAACTTTAAGGACCAAAATAAGAAGAAGGGACGTTTTAAGATCAATGCAGAATTTAAGAAGACGCATAGAGCTGTGCTTGGAAGTGGAGGGTGAACCCTTCGAGCACCTCTTATAATTTTCTTTATTTACTTGTTTCTCAAAATTTAGTTTTATCCTATGTTGTAAATTTAAAACATAATTTTCTCCTTTTTTATATCCTACTGTCAAATAAATAAATTTCTAGCATATCTCGTTTTTCTTCAGTTGAAAAGAGCATTTTGTTAATAAATTTATACTAATTTTGTAACTGTAGGTGACGTTAAGCCAACTTAAATCGAACTGTCAACAATGCCTTTGTTAAACAAAAGTATGGATGTTATATCCAAGGCAGTCTTTGCAAAACAGAATTTTTGATATTTCACCCAAACTGCAACACTGAACCTTAACATGTGATACATCACCGTAATCAGAAAACAAAGCTGAATTCAAAAATGTGAAAATCCAAGATAGTGCCCATAAGAAAAACCAAAGTTGATGATGATTGTCGAAAATCGAAACGTCTGATTTCAAATATGACATCGGCAGGTTGTAGAGGAGGAAAAGTTGCAATGACGAAGTGTCACTCATTTTGAATTAGGTCACCAAATAAGCCGAGGAAAAAATAAAAACGTATTTCCAAAATTCCGGTTTTTTTCGGATATCTCCGGAGGTAATCGGAATTTTTGAAATTTTAAACCGGCATATTATTGAGCTCCAAATTGCGCAACTTTGCCCCAATTTAACCGACCTCGTATCTCTTATGGTTACCGAGATCCCCATGGTGGAGCTCCAAAAACGGGCACCCTGTATATAGCTCATGTACAAAGATTTATTCGTGATGCTTTAAACTTAATAGATATAGTAGTTCCTGGGCCATTACATCAATTTCTCATCAAAAAAGAGGCAATAAACGTTGCACTGTCCACTTCTACAGCAAGTTAGCGTAATGGTACACAGCGTAACGAGGAGTGTTGTGGTGTATTTAAGACGAAAATTGTCCATCTCTTGGCTACTTCCATTTGCTTGCACCAATGGATGAACCATTATGGAGTGTATTTCCTGTCGTTAAATAAGATGAAAGTGCTTAGATAATTGAATTGAACACACTACCTTCATTTTTTATAGTTCTAAAGAATGCTCAGAACGTAATGAGGATTACGTTGAAAAACTTTACTGTAGCATTGATAAAATACAATTAATTTCTAGACCTTTGTAAACCATTTGTTGGATGCGTTTAGTTAACATTTTTATTGCTTGAATATTGCTGTTGAAGGAGAAGCATTAATTTGATAAATGAAGAACTATTGGTTGGTTAACATTAAACAAAATGTGCTGTTAAAAGTATATCATGCACAAATTTATTGGAAAAAATGTGAATATTGTTAACATTTCTGTAAAACCAAAACGGTTTACACCAAACCAATAAAACTTCACTAATTATTGATCGAAATTTTACACGCTCACACTGATAATAAAGTAATTATTATTTTTTTCACATTACATAAAGTTGAATGCTTTTTAGAAAAAAAATGTAAGCTTTTAATTTGTTCCAAATGGATCTACAATCAGTTCTGCTGAATTCATGTCCAACGAAAGATTGCCTTTCTTTTCAGGGTACAGCCAAGAATTTATATAATTTACGTCCAATGTACAATATTTTTGGTTTTCATAAATTTGACTCAAGTAATACCTAAACTCATAAGCAATTTGAAGTCAACTGCAATTAACTGGCATATGAGGCGGTTTATTTGATACCTCTTTACATATGGTATTTTCCTAAAAGTTAATTAAGAAAGCTATGGGGAAATGTCCTCGCCCTCATTAGCCAGTGGACTTTCCTAATAGGCCGTGGTTGTCTATAATTTGCGCTTCTGCTGCGATTCTTGCATAAAGTGTCGACATAGCGGGCTAAAACCATTGCAAATAATTATTTCCTGCAAAATGATTGTGATATATGTGTTTTATATAACCTGTTGGTTATTGAAGACTACTGTCCGTAAGTTGCATTATTTTTTTAGCTGTACCATTATGGATTTGATTGAATTGAAAAAATTGTAAAATCGATTTTTTCTCAGGCGACAATATCAATTAATTTCCGAATTTCACTTCTAATGATAACAAATCTTCTTGCATCGAAACCCTGTTAGAACTAATGGGTAGTAGATACGAATGTGTTAAGCAGATAGATAAATATAAATTGTGCGTTATGGAAAATAACATGTGAGCAAACGAAAATGAAATCAAGCTTAGCTTTGAAATATTTGTTTTATGAATAATATGTTGGTTACTCTGTAAGTCTATGTCAAATTCGAGGTTAGCAGGTTAGGTTTTGCGTCAGTTTTGACACAGACTGACACAAAACCTAACCTGCTAACATCGAATTTGACAAAGACTGACAGTGTCACCAACATATTATTCATAAAACAAATATTTCAAAGCCAAGCTTGATTTCATTTTTGTTTGCTCACATGTTATGTAGAATGAAGAAAATTAAAAATTATTCATTTACTTTTTCCAGTCCAGTAATAACTGCTGGAATTTGAAATAAATGATAAACTTTTTCACCAAATCTTAAGGATTATTGTTTCGTAACTAGTGCACTCTATATTATCATGTACAGGGTGTTCATATTTCGTGTGTTTAGCAGGCTAGATCCAGTTTTAGCACAGTTGGGGTGTTTTAAGTCGATCGTCCGGATTTCTTTTGTTTTAAATATATATATTTTGAAAATAACAAGAAATGGATAACCTTTTTCCAAGTAATTTAATAAATAAATAATAGCAAACATTCTCTCTCGCTCGTCCTCTTTCTTTCTGTATAAAATGATCAAATTTAAGACAGGGGAAGCGAGCCTTAAATTACAAAGCAGCGGTTTTACCTGAACAATCGTCAATACCAGAAAGTATTTAAGCAGTGGAAAATTCTTAATGTCACTTTCAGGCGAATTTTGTTATTGCAAATATATTTTCTTCTGCCTGTCGGCTGACTACAATGCCGTCGCTACCTTAGATTTCCAAATGACAGTTTAGAAAGTTAGGCTTTGGGTTTAACTCAAATTAACGAAATTTTCCTATGGAAGACATTTCTCTGACCTTGGTGATTGGCTTTAAATTGTAGCTTGGAAGATTGGTTATAATTACGAAATGTCAATAGCTAATCACCATTTTTCTACAGAAAACAGAAAACAGCCAATTCTCGGTAGTAGAGAAGGCAGGTTTTTTTTAAATTTGTTTTCTAATTTTGTATTTGAAAGCCTGTTTTATAGTTTATCAGCGAAAATTATAGCTTGCAGGATACGAATTTATAATGTTAATGTTAAGTCACTAACTACTTGTAGGCAAGCACCACCACCGGTTATAATTTCTGATACGTTTAGTTTTTGGAAGAAACATTTTATTGTATTGAATTTTGTTATTTTTCATTTAAAGTTTCTAACTTTGGATCTAGAGTTGAAATTTGATGCAAAATAAGCATATAATATTTACATTTTGCAATATACATTTTTTGCTGAATCACAGAGCAACCTCCAGAACTTTATATGTTATTTACTACATACACTTGAACAGATTACAATTGCTTACGCAGAAAACGTAGTGTTCTTATTTATTTTGTTAGTTCAGTTAGGTTTCTACTTTCTGATGTTCTTATTGGCGAACTGTATTCACAAGCACATTTTACAATTATCTAATCGTTATTTATGTACCTAGAGCGAAAAATGATGCATTAGACGTTTCGGGCCGAGCGAAGTGAGGTCCGAAACAACTCGAACGAACGCCTAATGCATTTTTCGCTCGTGTTGCATACAAAATTTTTCCTACGACTGTAAAATTTTCGGAAATAGGTTTAAACTGGTGTTTTTTGCCATTTCTAAAATTTCCAGCGGCGTGCAAATTTTTACATCAGAATTGGATATTTTATTGCCCATTTCTTATTTTTCTTGACACTTAAACACCGACAATACACAAAATAAAGCACAAGTAACTTTAAATCGCAAAAAAGGTTTAAATCGAATTCACAGTGACAGTTGTCAACTTTGACGTTTTCAAATAGCCGACCACTAGCCGACTTAGGTATATAATCATGAATACTTATATAAAATTTATGTATGTTGCTATGTATTACGATTCACGATTATATACTTACTTATGACGGTTGCCGCGATGAACCGATTCAAAACAATCAATTTTTGACGACGTCAACAAGTCGGAAAGCTTGATTTTAGAAGCAGTCGTAGGAAAACTATTTTTTAGGATACTGCATTAGTAACTAGCGTTTACATAGTTACAAACGAGTCCGGTAGATAAAATTTAACGGCCTAGACCAGTAGTAATAGAACTACTACTGGTCTAGGCCGGTAAATTTTATCTACCGGACTCGTTTGTAACTGTAACTGTGTAAACGCTAGTTACCAATGCAGTATCCTAAAAAATCTTATACGATACACGACCGGTAGCATTTTTATGGCCTTGCCAAACATACAGGTCTCGCCCTACGAGCTCGACCTGTAAAGTATTGGCGCGGCCATAAAAATGTTGCTACCGGTCTAATAACGTAAATAGCTATTTTCGGCACTATAATGTTTGTTTCCTTACGACCTAGTAGCTTTCTGGATGTTTTTGAATCCAGAACAGCTATAGCTTAGGATTTTGACGATTGTTTAAATACGAAATAAATACTAATTATAGGCGTCAACGTAAGTTAAGTTTGAGTCTTTGCATTTCATTGAAAAATGTGTTAGAAAGTGTTATAATCTTTTCTGATCTGCAATCAAGTTTTCCATGCTTCTTCTATATTTATGTATGTATTATCTGTAACCTCATTTACCTTGCGGTGTCGAGGCTGGTGCTTTATGCGTTAGCTTCTGGCGGTACAATGATCAACTTGCCCCGAATTCGGGATACAGGGTTGGATCGCGCCTTTGGTGCTTGCGCAGCAACCATCGTATGAGGTGTGTGTATTGGTGATGTGTTGACCTTGTTACTCTATCTCTTAGGTCTGTGGTTCTGAGTAGAGCACAGTTAATTTGGTGCCCAACTGTGAATGGTCTCACCGAGCCCGATTCTAATCGCCAAGGCGGAAAAATTCCGACCCCCGCGGGATTCGAACCGAGGACTTGCTTAATACAAGTCTGGCGCTTACCCAACAGCGCCACGCGGCTTCTTTCTTCTATATTTAAATATTTTATATTTTTAAAATTGTGCAACTTATCTTCTCGTACTTTGATTTATTTTCCTTGTCATATATACGAGATGTTTTTTGTTCTGAGTTATTATGTACCGATGTACTATGTAGACGGTACTATCTGTCGTTTCGTTTCCAATCCCTTATCATTTTAATTTCTACTTCCGTTATTTCTCATCTATATAGTAACTTACTAATTATTTACGTATCCGTGACCTCTAATACCGTTAGGTGTTGAAGTTAATCTTGCAATTCTTTTCCAAACCTTTCTAGATCTCGTTTCTTGACGTCGATCCATATACATCCTCGTTTCTCAAAGATTTCTGTTAGTTTTGCATTCAAAGTTTTTCTTGATTTTCCCCTTCCTTTCTTTTTGTCTTTCCAGCTTCCCAGCTAATTTTAACTCCATTTTTACTTTTTTTGACAGCTTTCCCGAACCAACACACTTGGATTTCCTCGATGATGTCAAATGTTACGTAGTATTCTCATCTCAGTCGCATGTACTTATATTTCTATTTCTTACTAAGTGCCAACGTTTCATGCCCATATTTGTGAGAACTGGGACAAACTGCAATGTATAAATTTTGATCGTTGTATTTGTACTTATTTTCTTGTAAAATTTATATCTTAAGGTATTAAGCAATTAGAAGGTTCAATTTACTCTACCTTTGCTCTTTATTATAGAACCCAAATAATTCGTTAGTGTTGTCTGATTTATAACGTGGTCTTCTAGTGTAACCGGCGTTTGTACTAAGTACGAGGAGGTAATGGTGGTGGTAACAACCAGTTGTAAATTATCATTTGTAGGTCTTCTTCACTTGCTGTCATTAGTATTGGATCATCAGCATCAAGAAAAACTATTTGACAACTACTAGATACAAAGGTCTGTCACCTATTCGTACTCTCCTACTATTCAAGCTTGCTTTCTTCGCTAAGTCATCTATTATTGTAATAAATAAGAAATAACTTATATTATTCCCCTTTGTTGCACCCCTTAATTATAATAAAATACTACATTTTTAAGGGCATCAATTAGGTTTTTAGTCATTGCTTGTTTTTCATGGACCATATTTATTTTCTCAGCAGGGTATTAAATACGTACTTTCTCTAAATCGCACATAGTGTAATTTATCGTTTCTCCTTAATGTTTTACCACTGATTTCTATTAGGTTGAAGATACAATCCTCACACTTTCTTGATCTAAAACTTGCCTGAGTCTCCTTAAGTAGGTACCTACTACGAGTTTTGGACAATTCGCCATTACCGATTGGCCGTCGCCGATTCGACGTAAGTACAATTCGCCGTCGGAAATTTCGCCGTCAGAATATTCGCCGGTGTAGGTAAAGTTGTAAACTAATGTAAATTATGTAATTACGTTTTTTGAAATAGCAAAATACGAGTAAGATTACTTATACGTTCACCACAAGAAATTCCAGACACTTTTTGAACAACAAACGAATTCAAATTCTACATATAAATAAACTGTGATTATTAATGTTCATCAAGGAGAGAATTACAGATTATTTGTTTATTATTTAAGCATTTTAAAAATACAACTTTTAGCGATGCAAAACGGGCCGCCGGCGAATCGTGTAGACGGCGAAATTGAGCTACGGCGAATCGATGACGGCCGATCGGCGATGGCAAATCGGCGACGACCAATCGGCGATAGCGCAATGTCAAATACATTTTCCCGGCTACCCTTAACAGTGACATCCCTCGATAGTTGTTATTGTCCGCCGTATCGCCATTTTTATAAATTAATACTATGACAACTGTCTTCCTATCTTCAAACTTTCTTATCCTTTCAAGTTCATTTGCTAAGTCTATGAAAGAAACGCGTTCCTTCAGTTCTATTATATTTAAAGTTTTCCTCTCAATTTGACCGCAATTTTCGTCCTCCATACAGTCTTTCCCTTGCAATAATTCGTTAAAATACCAATTGTATCTCGCTCTGTGGTTATTAGTGAATTTCGATTTATTTTGAACATAGTAACACGTAACTTAGAGTTTCCTTGTCCTTGTTCTGTTTTATTCTCAAAGTCCCGCCACTTCTTTTGTTTAAGTGTTTTAACTGCAAGTTCAACTCTTGTTTTATATTGCTTATATTTATCACAATCTATGGGGTTCTTGGTTTGTATATATTTATTTCAGCTCTGCTTTTTATCGTGCACCATTTTCTTGATTTGACTGCAATTTGTAGCTCCTAATATTATTAAATTCTTCCTACCATTTCTTTCGAACTTGTTTCTTCTTATTCTTAGTTCTACCAGATAGTGATCAGATTCTATATCAATTCTCATTTTGGCTCTGCCGTCTCACTTATGCTTGTTTATAGGTCTCTCCGTGCTCGAAAAAAGTATGTTCCACTAGCAAATGATTTTATATGCGAAACTCAATAATTATACCGCTAATCCCATTCTTCAGTATCTACCCAAACTTCCCAATTGTACCTTCGCTTCTTTTTCAATCACATCCTACTCTATTATTTAAATCTTTTACTATAACACAGTTATCCTTTTTGTCAACCAACTCCCTACAGTTCTCTCAAAAAGTCTCTTTTATTTCCTTCTCTTAGTTTTTGTTGGGTCTATGTGTTACTATGAAGACATATAATATTTACTTTTTATTTTGAATGAATTTGTAGTGTTGTTAACTTCTTTGAAATAAATTTTCGTTTTTTAATTTGGCCAACTGTATCTTTGTGGATAATGCTCGTAACCCCTACTCGAGTTCAGTATTTCCTCTCAATTTCTTTTTACTTTCCGCGTGTTCTATTACTGTAACTTTTTATTTTACAAACTCCTCCATTTCTTTTCCACTGATTCTCTTACGTACTGCAATCCTAATTTTTTATTTAATTTTACTATCGTTTTTATCTGCGTTGTCTCCTGCTGCGTCTAGACCACAACTCCCGCTGGACACAACGGCCACACGTAATTTTGCATTGCCATATCGGCCACACTGGACACGTCGCCCACTTAGCAGACCTGGACACATCGGCCAGATATCAGAGGGGGATAAATGCAAGGTTTGCCCGCTGATATAGCCATACAAAATGAGCAAAGCCGTTCGTCCAACCCGCCTGGATTTTCCTCTGCTTTAGAAAATCTACAAAAACAGAAAACGGTTGGGAGTGCTCAGTTGAAACAATGAAACACATTTAATTTTGATTCGAAACGACTTCACACACCATCAAAAGTGCATCATGTTACTTAATATGCATCGCTGCTGATGTAAAATAACTCAACCATCCGATGCGCTGTGTTTTAGCGTTGATCAAGGTATGTACCAATGTTGCCTATTGTACCTTGAAAACTAAACACCCTGTATTGTTATGTGTTGGTCCCATTCAGTATTAGTTACGTGTATTTCGTAATAATATGTTTATCAACACTTATCTACTAGTTATCTATATAATTATTATTGCTTCGTATTGTGTCATTTAATGCGTCATAGTTTCTAGGGTATAAAATAACATAAATCCATTAATTCTGATATCATTAATAACGCGTGACCTGTGATCACCTAGTATTTTTATATATAACATTCAAAATATGTGTTTATGTTTGGTATACAAATCGACACCGCAGCACAGATCACTTTCAAAATTTACAAACGGGCACTATGGGCGTGTGGGAGGTAGGGTGACCACCTTTAAATTTATACAAACCCTGAGATCCTTCGTGAGTAAAAACGTTTTCTTCAATGAGAAATACACAATGTTTAGAGGAAACAAAAAGCAAGCTAATAAAAACCAAGTTTTTATTCCTTACTATTAATGGTTAGCAAATATAATACAGGGTGTAACCCATATCGTACGTCACAGAATTGTAATTTAATTTTACAAAGCACAATGGAAAAATATGATTTAGCACAAAAACGTGTAAATTTACTTTGTATAACGTAATAAATGCAAAATACAGTTATAAAAATTAACACGAAATTGGCAGGACGTCTCATCAAGTAGCCTTGCTCTCGGACGGTAGTGTTTTAGTGCAGTAGTAGTGAACCATGGTTATAGAAAAAGTATAGTGTTTTACTCGTCGAAAATCATTTTCTGCAACTTGAGAACATTATCACTGTTCTCTCGTTTTCAGAAAATGCTACTTTCGTCACTCGTTAAACAACATACTATTATATCATTTCACTGTAAATTGGGAAAAGATTAGTGATGGGCTTATTCGAATGAAGAAAAAACAGGTTATCCGGTTATTGAAATAACCTATGTAACTTGGTTTTCGTTCCAAGTATTCGAATGAAAAATAACCTCATGCTGATACGTACTACGCTTTGAATATAAAACTTCTATTCAAAGGTACTACGTGCCATATCTCAGCGACCTACGCAGTGCTCGAAATTCTGTAAATATAAATACGTCATAACTCATAAACAAAGCAGGTTGTACTGAAAACACCATTTGGTTATCGCGTACCTACCTCCTATCATAAAAAATATCAAATTATCAAATTCTGGGGACCTGAAACCTGAACGCCTAAAAACTGCAAACGCATCAAGCTATAAAACAACTTTTTATTTGCTTACATCTCCAAAGGTTCAAAACAAGAGGCGGCGTCTTTAACCCGCCCGATCGATAAAGATAAACGTTTTACCACTGTTTTTATTGCGATTAGCAAGCAGTCCCGCATATTTCGCAAGTTACCATGTCGATGCAGATGACGGTGAACCGCCAACCGGCAAACCGGATGATTTAATCGAAACGAATCGAGAGCCAAAATTTATTCGAATGATTATTCAAATAATCATGCGGTTATTAATATCATTCGAATGCAAATAATTCGGCTATGAAAATTGTCCGGTTATGTCCATCACTAGAAAGGATATAGTGGAGTACCTGAAATCTGAGAATGGCTTGGAAACGATTCCGGCCATTATTTTTTTTTTTATTTTTTTATATATACTTCGGGTCTGTATTTATGTCTGGAGGTGAATGTGACCGCACTATTCAATGGAGGAGGGGATAAATTGGTCCGAAAAATGTGCAAAAATGGGTTTTTCACGGATGCCTTCGACAATTCAATTCGAAATAAAAAAACGTTCGAATAGAAAATGGAGCTATTCTGAATACAAAGAATTTGCGCTTAGATTTACGAAAATCGGTTAACCGGTGCGAAAGTTACAGCCCTTTGACCGACCTCGCCCGTTGGAATTGTTTCTCAGGGATTTCCTACTCAGGGCGGTCGGTCTGATCCTGTTTTTGTAGGGATGGCATGCAATTAGAGCGTCCGTTTTTTTAATTTATAGATTCACGGGCATACGAGAAGATGTGCCACGGGTAAGGTGCTTGGTCTAAAGGGGGCAGAGGGGGAGGGGGAGCCGCGAAAACCCATTCAAACCCGCCTGATTGCCTCTGTAATTAGCCTATTTCAAAAATCTTAACGCCAAAGAATCCCGCGCTGTGCCTCCTTTAACCAACACAAAGGATTTTAAAAACGCGCGATAAATAAAAAAATTATAGCAAAAAAAGTCTTTTTTATAATTTTTTTTTAAATTAAATTGATTTTTTGGGGGTAAGAAAAAGCGAAGGGTGTAAAAAAACTATATGATGGGACGCATCTTTTTTTTCCCCACAATCTGGACTCAGGCACATTTTTGTCCGGTGGTTAGGAGGAGAGGGGAGGGGGGTCAAAGTTCCCGGCCCCTAGCAGGGAGACGGAAAGGGTTGCAGTGTTTACACTTGGTTCAAAATGAAGGTCTATCGTTCCTCTTCATAATATATTTGTCTCAATTTCCTACGTTAATTAGGGCCTGCAGGAACCCGAGATACAAATTAGAATCTGCAATGCATTTTATGCCAAGTAGCAGCAGGATGCCGGGGGCGTGGCTTACGCTCCCACTCCCGACTTTTGTACACTGCTCTACCTCACTAACGCATTGAAATTCTTTTACTGTCTGTGTGTGTAGGAGCGCGGTAAATTGCGATTCAAATTTTTCAACCTTATTTTGGCCACATCTTCCTCAATTCCTATCAAATCAACGTTACAATATATTATATGTATGAACCATATAGTATAGTATAATAGTCTCGCGTATCGAGAACATTCAGAAGCATCCCGTGGAAAATTGTAGATACACTTACCGCTGCTTGTAGCGTAATGAATCTCCGAATCAACAAAACTTCAACAATATTTATTCTTACTGTACACAGAATAAAATGTCGCAAGAACCACGTGCAACCAATAAGACAGTAGAACAATGAGCGTAAGCCACGCCCCCGGCATCCCGCTGCTACTCGGCATAAAATGCATTTCAGATTCTAATTTGTATCTCGGGCTCCTGCAGGCCCTAATTAACGTAGGAAATTGAGACAAATATATTATGAAGAGGAACGATAGATCTTCATTATGAACCAAGTGTAAACACTGTAACCCTTTCCGTCTCCCTGCTAGGGGCCGGGAACTTTGACCCCCCTCCCCTCTCCTCCTAACCACCGGACAAAAATGTGCCCGAGTCCAGATTGTGGGTAAAAAAACCGCGTCCCATCATGTAGTTTTTTTACACCCTTCGCTTTTTCTTACTCCCAAAAAATCAATTTTAATTAAAAAAAAATTAATAAAAAAGGCTTTTTTTGCTATATTTTTTTTATTTACCGCGCGTTTTTAAAATACTTTGTGTTGGTTAAAGGAGGCACAGCGCGGGATTTTTTGGCGTTAAGATTTTTGAAATAGGCCAATTACAAAGGCAATTAGGCGGGTTTGAATGGGTTTTCGCGGCCCCCCTCCCCCTCTGCCCCCTTTAGACCAAGCACCTTACCCGTGGCACATCTTCTCGTATGCCCGTGAATCTATAAATTTAAAAAAAACGGACGCTCTAATTGCATGCCATCCCCCCAAAAACAGGATCCGACCGACCGCCCTGAGTAGGAAATCCCTGAGAAACAATTCCAACGGGCGAGGTCGGTCAAAGGGCTGTAACTTTCGCACCGGTTAACCGATTTTCGTAAATCCAAGCTCAAATTGTTTGTATTCAGAATAGCTCCATTTTTTATTCGAACGTTTTTTTATTTCGAATTGAATTGTCGAAGGCATCCGTGAAAAACCCATTTTTGCACATTTTTCGGGCCAATTTATCCCCTCCTCCATTGAATAGTGCGGTCACATTCACCTCCAGACATAAATACAGACCCGAAGTACATATAAAAAAAATTTAAAAAAAATAATGGACGGAATCGTGGGCCTTTTTTCCAGTACTCCACTAATATTCAAATGAAAATCAGCAAATCTATTCTACCAGTAGAAGGCTTATACAGGGTGTTTCAGGAGAAAGTTCAAATATTTTGGGGGGTGGTAGTATGAATTATTCTAAGTAAAAAATTTCATATGTACATGTGTTCTATTGTTAATAGATACTGAGATACGAGAAATAAATTATTGTTGATTTTTAATAATCACAATCAAGCTAACTTTTCGTATAAAACAAATGACAAATTATCGTAATTGACATTTATAAAGTTGTAACGTAGTTTCAATTGAATTTACCTAACCTTTGAATTTAATTATTGGTAATAAGTAAAAATAGGCCGCATATTTTTACACATGCAGAATATACTGATATCGTATTTGTATACGGGTTTTGTAATGGAAGTGCCTTTGCTGCTCGCAGAGAATATCGTCGACGGTTTCCTAACCGTAGACTTCCGAATGCAAGAGTTTTTAGTAACGTTTTCAGAAAATTTCGTGAAACTGGCAGAGTTCCTAGTAGTTACATTTCTTCTGAAAGAGCAAATGAACAAGATCTGAATGAAGTAGAAAATATTCTTGAGTCGGTAGAACCTAGCCCTACTACAAGTACACGAAGAATCTCTACTCGTATCGTTGTTCCACATACAAGAGTTTGGCGAACATTACGTCAACACGGATTGCATCCATATCACTTGCAGCCGGTGCAACACCTTCAACCAGGAGACGAAGTTGGTCGATTCGAGTTTTGTCGGTGGGTCGATGGTAATCGTCAATTAATTCCATCAGTATTGTTCACCGACGAAGCTACCTTTACCCGGGACGGTATTAATAACAGCCATAATTCACATCGATGGTACGACGAAAATCCATACGCTGCAGTAGAAAACAATTTCCAACATCGCTTCTCTGTTAACGTGTGGTGCGGGATGATCGACAATGTGTTGATTGGGCCTGTTGTGTTACCAAATCGTCTTACTGATGATGATCTTCCACTACTACTGGAAGACGTTCCCTTGGCTACAAGAAGAGATATGATATGGCAACAAGACGGAGCTGCTGCTCATTTTAGTCGTCAGGTGACGTAACATCTTAATAGAGTTTTTCCGGAACGATGGATAGGCCGCGGTAGTCCCATTAATTGGCCACCGAGGTCGCCAGATCTCACCCCACTAGATTTGTGCATGTGGGGGTGGCTTAAAAGTGAGGTGTATAAAGTAAAAGTAAACACGAGAGACGAATTGATCGCTCGAATCGTGGATTGTGCGGCGCTCATAAAGGAACGCCAAGATGCTATTAGAAAAGCAACAAACAGCGTTACTAATAGAATTACTAAATGAATTGAGGTTGGCCGTGGAATTTTTGAACCACTAATGTAAATTTGTTTAATTTTGATTGTTATTATTAAAACTCAACAATAAGTTATTTCTCGTACTTTAATACACCTTATAATGACCGTATCTCAGTATCTATTAACAATAAGCCACATGTTCATATGAACTTTTTAACTTAGAATAATTCATACTACAACCTCCCAAAATATTTGCACTTCATCCTCAAACACCCTGTATATGAAATGGTTTTTAATTTTTACGTACGGCTTTAAGAGATTAAAATTAGCAATTCATATAAATGTTTTTAAATATTATTAACGGACAAAAATTTGGTTAAAAAATGTATTGAAAAAAGGTTTTTTACTTGAAAATGTTTTAGGTCGTTTTAATTTTTTCTTAAAACCAATAGTTTCTATAAAAGAAATACATTTTGGGTTGCCAATTTCAACACCATAAAGCCATATACATTTTTCAAAAATGTTAAGTAAGTCTTCTATTGGTAGAAAATATCTCTTTGACAAGTGTGTCATTAAATTTTTAGTGCTATTATCCATATATTTTCTAATTTGATTTACCAAAAATATATACATACTCTTAAATTCCTGAATTGCTATGTTTGAAGTATAGATTTATCTATTTTATAAATATTTTTTATTGTGTTATTTTTTTGTTTAAATACAAGTATTGTTAGTAGATTTGTGATTTAAATTACTAAAAATATAAATAGTATAGGAATTCTTTGTAATTTTTGTAAAATACTCCCTCAATCATTAATAATTTTTTATTTTGAAACCTTAAAGCGATAGAGTAACAAGGTCAACACATCACCATGACACACACCTCACACAATGATTGCCGCGAACCAACTTTGTATCCCGAATCCGGGGCAGGTTGAGCATTGTACTGCCAGATACAAGCGCATAAAGCACCAGCCTCTACACCGCAAAGTAAAATGAGGTTCTCGATAATACTTACATACGTACATGCAATAATAAAGCTTATGCTAATATTACCCATACAATATAGTGTTCAGGGGTACTTGAGGAACAGCTAACATGCTAAGGGATGCGTCAATAAAGATTGTTGAGAACCGCTGTTCTAAAGTTAACGGTTTTGGAGATAATAACGATTTTATTCAAAAACGACTTACCTAAAAATTATGATTTTTGTGAATTACTTTGTGAGTAAGAAATGGCAATTTAAACACTTGAATACGAACACAATAAACAACGAGGTTTGAAAAGAAAAATGTTACCATCATTGACTCAAGAGATAAGACTCACGAAAGAACGAAAAATACGTAAGTAAATTACGACTAGTATCAAATGAAATTAGATTAAAAACAAAACGAATTCTTGAAAATGCTACCTAATTACCTATATGAAATTTCTCCTGGTTGCTGAATACGAATGAACCTAGAATCTAAAGTAGCAGTTTTGATTTTTAACTATTAAAGGGTTGAATTCGTAATATAATCCTATTATTTAAGAAAAAGGCAAATACAAAGAGATATGATACGCACACGCCGTGCGCGAATTTTGCGTCTATCATATAAAACGTATTTTATTTTTGATATAGGTAATTGACGGCTAAGTTATATTTAGACATTATTACAAAATTAGTGCAACCCGGAGAAATTATTGCAAAACCCGGAGCCCGGAGACGCGGTGTAGAAAACCTGAGACTCCGGGTGAAACCCTGAGAGGTGGTCACCCTAGTGGGAGGGCATACAGGTGGTCCCGGTCGCTAACTATTAACAAACATTATATCTTTGTGATTTAACCACACAAATTGTTGATAACTGTCATATTTTATTTGACCTTCTTCAAAGGTATCCATATTTTTATGAATTTAACAAAATTTTTACTATTATTTACTTCATCCGCAAAATGTCATAAAAGTGTCTTTATTGAAAAGGTA
>CALNHX010012074.1:0-27652 GCA_940337035.1 Agriotes lineatus
TCTAGATCCACAGGGTTCAGTCTCAACAGGGCCACCACGAGAAGGATGCAATCGCTAGGATCGCATATCACTGATCGTTGCCAGTGATACCCTGCGGTCTTCCTTGTTGTCAGGCGGAGGGTGCAAGACCTGAACAACTTGGCTGCACTGCCTCGGCATGAATCTTCACAGCGTTTATAGCCGTTCAGTTCAGCTGGCAATGCTCGGACCCCGAAAAAAAGATAGTATAAACAAAATTTTCATAGCCTGCTTCGTTTCGGTGATACAGGGCTAAATTGAAAATATTGCAGTTTGGGACCCCCCTAGTATTTTTGTTATCTTTTAACATATCGCAAAGCTGAAATGAGGCTCTTATACAGTTATTTACGTAGAATCCAGTGCCTTAGTCAGATTTTTGCTGTGAGCTGTCAATTTTTAGCTATAAATCAAACTTTTGGTTTTTTTAACGGGACACGCTGTATATAGTTTTGCAAAGCTTATAAAACTTCCAATTAAACGAAAGAAAAATATACAGTGTGTCCCGTTAGGAAAACATAAATTTTATTTATAGCTAAAAATTGACAGCTCACAGCAAAAACCTGACTACCCCACTGGATTCTACGTAATAAACTGTATGAGACACAGTTTTTAGCTTTGCGATATGTTAAAGGATAACGGAGATACGAGGGGGGTTCCAAAATGCAATATTTACAATTTTGCCCTGTATCTCAGAAACGAAGCGGGCTATGAGAATTTTGTTTATACCATCTTTCTTTTCACAAAAAAGTAGCAAAGTATTACGAAAACCGCAACTCTCTATCTTTACTCTTAAGTGAGATACCCCGTAATATCATCGAAAATGGGACACCGTGTACAGTTCTGGACACCTCAAAGTGCACGGTTTTTTGTTACTATTGTTATTTTTGCGATTTTTTGGATTATTAAATGAGGGTTTCTCCAGTGGCGTTGCTTGTGATTATAAGAATAGGTATTACTATTTTAATGTTTGTATTTAAGCAAAATTTTACAAGTAAACAAACTATACTATAATAAAATGTATTTTATCTACGACCACTACTAAAAGTAGGCCTTTTAGCGCTAGATTGTTTCACTAAAAGTGACGTTTTATAGTTTACCGTGTTTAAAGAAATTAGCACACGGGCTAAAAGTGAAGTGAGGTTATCAAACTACAATTTCGAACTGCAAGTGAAGTTGTAAAGCTATTCCAGTTGCTTCTTGCGTTACAGGTAAAGCGTTTTTGAAATAATTAAAGCGTTATGTAATGAATACAGTCATATGTGGAGTATCAATAATTACATTTCCTAACTCGCCTTGACAGCACGGGCGTGGCCAAACAATTGCCCGCGGCGTAGCCTACTGCTTTGTGAAGCATTAGTGCTATCGCACTTTTCTTATTGCTATCAGGTTTACGGCCCCAGCATCACGGTTGATGCGGCTAGCAGAATTCAAAGAGTACAAAACTCATGTCTGCGACTGATTCATGGTGTTAAAAAGTACGATCGCATATCTCATAAACTTAAAGAATCGAATTGGCTGAATATGCACAATAGACGATCTTTGCAAGCTGCTTGTCTTTACCATAAAGTAATTACAGATAAATGTCCTGCTTATTTGTATAACAAAATTTCCTATAGGACAGATGTTCATAATTTAAATTTAAGACATCAGTTTACTATTACTCCACCACTACATCGCACTGCCCTGTTTGAAAGGGGTTTTTCTTATCAAATTGCGAAGGTATACAATAGCATCCCCCAAAATATAAAAAATTATCCATTGGTTTCATTCAAGGCCAAATTGCGTCTGCACTTGCTGAACCGTCAGAATAGTTAGGCATCACTTGTGTATCGATTTTATGTGTTGATTTGTCACAGAATTATTGGTGTTAGTTATTTTGTAATGTATTAATATTATTAGTTATTAGGCATTTATTCTATATTTAATAAACCTCATTTTTATTTGCTGGGTACAGTGGAAGACCAAACGCAGTGTTCACTGCTGCTGAACTGCTACCCAATGGTTTCCCCAATTAACTTGTTTCTTTAATTTGGTTTTCTGTACTGTTGCTACGTGTGGAAATAAATGCATTATTATTATTATTATTATTATGACATAAATTAAAAGTGTCGCAGATGCGAGCCTTTCTTAAATCAATATTTATGGATTAATAACGGTAAAATTAAGGTCGTAGATAAAATATTGTATGCAACGCGTGCTAAAAGTCGGCTTCGTTTCATAATTTTCATGTCTCGCGCATAAACGTCGACTTTTAGCTCTTGTTGCATAAATAGCTATAATGAATATGTATCAGTATTCAATTGCTACTACGCTTTGCAGTTTGTTTCGCATAGAGTTGACCAATGTTTCCATATTGTATCCTTCTCTCAGTTCCTTCCAAGCATTTCTTATTCTTTCCCATAATTCATTGGTTTTGTTTGGTGCAAAATCCCTGGTATATTGGGCAATTTCTGTTTACGGTATTGGAATTCACGGCCATCTTTATCTATTGCTTTGAGGAAATTTTTCATCAAACCTAATATTATGTGTAATGGCGGTAGAAATATTTTATCAGGTTCCACTACTGGCTTATGAAGTATATTCTTTTGTTCAGGAATATACTGAGCCCTGACTGGCCAGTCTTTAACAATGTAGTAGGAATTTCTTGATCGACTGTCCCACTCTCAAAGAAAACCGCAATACTTTGTATACCCTTGTTGTAAATCGAGTAGAATTGCTACAACTTTGAGGTCTGCGCTGATATGCATTGTGCATTTTGTAATTAATTGTGTCGAGAAGAGGAGTTATATTTTCATACGTTTCTTTTATGTGGATTGCATGGCCAACGGGGATGGTTGGATAAACGTTTCCTGTGTGAAGAAGGACAGCGTTCAAACTCAATTTT
Source organism: Agriotes lineatus (assembly GCA_940337035.1). Classification (NCBI taxonomy): domain Eukaryota; kingdom Metazoa; phylum Arthropoda; class Insecta; order Coleoptera; family Elateridae; genus Agriotes; species Agriotes lineatus. Next base: position 2,903 of record CALNHX010012074.1, read on the forward strand.
GAAGCATTAATAAAAAGACGCCATTCTTCTGCATGGTGTTGGTGACCTAATGCCAGCATCAAATCGGCCACATTATTGCAGTATGAAAAACCCTCGTCGGTTAAAAAATACTGACGATTACGATAAACAGAAATATGTGTTCCTGGAGCTAACAGTTTCCATACTTGGAGTCTAAATCCTAGTATTTCTGCTTTAGTTTTTGACAAATTCAGATTGTGAATAAGATAATTTCTAAATAATTTATTAGGTGTGGTCCGTTCTCATGAGATGGCAAATATTCATCATCGCCGGTCGATAATAATACTGACTCGACACTTGGTTCTTCTGGTTGGGTAGCAGCATATTCTTCACTCGAATCACCTATGGGTCTTGGTACCGGCAAGACTTCCGAATGAGGTACTGGACAAGTAGCAGACTAGCATAACCAGTAGTTTTCTTGTTTTTGTTGGAAAACCCGACAGTTTTCATGAAGCAAATGTAGCAATCAGTCGAACGATCCGTTTGTTCACGCCAAATCATAGGTCTTGCAAATAGCATAGTGATGTTCTTACCGTTTGACGAGCCTCTCAGAGTAATGGCCTGGTTTAATGTTTAATCGTTAAGCCAAAATAGTGAAACTATAAGTTTTCTATTAAAGGTGTAATATACCGCTTATGCTGGTGGGTAGTGACTTCTCCACATACATAACTAAAGCTGTTTGGATTATTTATACACGTACGGGTAATTATAAAATAAGAAGCCGTTCAGCTAACCCAAACTGATTTACATTCAATTGAAAAAACCGGTGTAGTTCTTTACCATATATATAATACACATATATTGCTGGTAGGGCCTGGAAACTTCAGAAAACATTACGGCGCCGACATAGTCTCACTTAGAGTATAACGCGTCTCGTGCGCATGCGTGAGAATTCGAACTCCGCCTTTAGAAGCGAATTTTAAACTTGACCACTTCCCCATTGGGCGGGACCACTTCCCCATTGGGCGGACGACGCCGCCGCGCTTGCGCACAGCTCACCGTATACATGAAGGAGTTGGTTGTGTGTCTCACTTCATCGGCCAGTTTCCCACTCATAGCCGCTAGCAATATAGTAAGTATTAGATATATGCTCTTTACATACCCACATAGCCAGAAATCGAACAATTCTTAATTTGATTGGTTCCAGAGCAAAAATGGGCGTGGTTTAAGTGCTCTGACGTAAGAAACATGCAAAGACATGTTCAGACATGTCCATTCAATGTTCGGCAAAACAATATTTCTGGTACTATCTTTATTATATAAAAGTAACTTTGAAATTGTGTAAAATTGAATGCGTTTTTTGAAGAAACTATTTAAGAACATTTCTCAAAATTCTGACTTGTTGGAGTATATTTTAAACAGATTCAAAATCAGCATGACAAAACACATAAACTGCACGTATTGATGTATAAGAAAACCAAACTGTGTTAACCACTGTCCTTTAGTAATTATAACGAAAACAGTAATCTAGCAAGCTTTGTAATATGTTATTTGGGTTGCCTGCTCCACTCTATTTGTTCGGTGCGCCAAGTATAGTAAAGGCATATATAATATTGTTCCTCTTTCCTATCACTCATGTTCTTTATTTCTTAGGTTATATAAAACGATGCATTAGTCTGAAGTATTTTACTAATACTATCAAACGTATAACACAACTAGCCATCAACAGCTGATTGGCTTGATGTATTGGAAAGCTCGCTGTAATTGTACACTTCGAGCACGCAACGATTTAAGCCACTAATGCAGTCATTAAATGACACTGAAGTTATATTATCGCATAATTGGAAATATATTCTAACTTTGGAAGCACATTCGCTATCTGATGCAAATGGATTAGACTTATATGTGCCTGGAAGTGAATTGTCAGTTTCAGGAGTTATTAGTATTACGTTGATTCTGGTTTTCGTATCGATATCAACCAATTAGATGGCTGAAATTAGTTAAGCTATCTTGTATAATGTCTATAATACAAAATCGATTGTACTACTACGGTAACTTCGCTAGGCAACGCAGTAAACAACTTCTGTCAACTTATACGCTTTTTCCATGAATACGAAATTTACTTAATGTCAATACAAACAATTCGAGCTGTTGATAATAAAATATGTATTTGTCCCTATTTTTGAAATCTACTCGAAAAATAATAAAATCCAATACCATGCATATTGCGAACATTTTCGGGTCTCAAACTTCCAGCACAACAACAAATCGTGCCAGTATGGCAGTTTGGCAGTTTGGCAACATATAACCCCATAATACCGAAGTACTTATAGTATTACTACAAATTACATCCAAGTTCCAAAACCTACGAAGAATAGCTGTTAAATTCACTCTCGTTGATATAACTACTAAGAACTCAGCTCTCGGAGATTCGCTTGCACTCCAATTGTAGTCATCCGCAATTTCTTCAATGTAAATTCTAATGGATATTCGTTTGCTGCAAAAATAAGATAGCTATTTCAGAATTTATCATACATCACAAATGGTTGGTCCACATTTACAAAAGTATGCAGTTTTTTATTTTTGATAGTCAAAAGTTTTGATTGGCTTTTATATACAAAATTCGTGGTTTCGTCATCAGAAAGTATTTTTTCATTAAACCAATTATAGGTACAAACTACCAATTTTGCTGTATCAGGGGGGGTTTTCAAATATGTAAGAGTAACCTATATTCAATAACTTTACAGTCTATGTATATTCCACCTTTGTTGCAGATAGTGCAACAAAATGTACACACTAGTTCTGGATCATACACTTATTAACTACATCTTATTGCGTATCTAATGAAATGCATTTACTTTCAAGAATGTATATTTTATGATTTCAGTTTTTAGTTAATATGCCAAATATTGTCTTCCACGACGTCAGTTTTAAAGTGTGTAATAGTTACTAGAATAAACAATAAAAATTGTTAATTATACTACGGCTCTGGATGATCGAAACATTTCTGAGTAATTTCAGTGCTAGAAAAACCAGTAGTAAGAAGGTTATATAAGGTTAATGGCTTATGGTGGACCCAACGTAATTATAGTTGTGTTAGTATCCAAAATTAGTTTGTAGAATTATATTTTCGTTATACTTTATTTATCACTTCTCATTAAAAGGCAATTTCAGCTTATAAGTTTATGAATATTTGAAGTAGTTACCATAATTGCTACTGTAAACATTTATGATTGATAACCAGGCAGCACACAATATTTATATAATATTAATTTTACATTTCGATAATACCTGTAGGGTACCAATCTCATTTAAATATTTGCAAGCTAAAAGTAAGATTGTATTAACATTACATGGAAATCTACACAAAATATTTGCCAACAATATTTTTAAGATATTTGTGGCAATATTGTAAAGTTAGTGTTTGGGAAACCTTTATATACTATTGTATTTTAAAGAGCTTAAAATTTTAAAGTATAATATTTAAGTAACTTCAGGAATATATTTTATAATAATATTAGTTTAGCGAGACATAGCAAAGATTACTCTTATATTTGGGAGGAAGATACACTATATCAAAAAGAATCCTGTTGATTGATGAAATAAATATATTATTGATACATTATTTCTAAAATTTTTTTGAAATATTAGTGAAATATTGCTAAAACTGATGTAAATGGTATTTGACGGTAATATTAAAGACAGTTAAAAGAAATATTTCTTGTTTATTTTTCAAGTACCTTCAACAGCCAGTTTACTCTAATACGGGCTAGAATCCAGTAAAATCGTTGTCTCATTTAAGTTGTTTATTGCAATGCTATAAGTAGAGGTCAAAATAGCTTGTAACAATTCTTATCTGTTCAAAACTACAAGTGGGGAATGTACCTTTACGTTTATGTTTATTTTTAATTCTTGGACCGGATGCTCTTTCGGCAACTATATTCCAAGAATTTCTGCGACAAACTACCTGCTTTCGTGCTACCTGCACTTGTACTGGTTTCATTATTGGATTGATTTGGCTGACGAATTTTACTAAGAATATCTTTTTTGTTTTCTATGGATTCCTCTATATAACCCTCAGCGACGGAACTAGAACGCCACCCTCTATGGCGTTTTAAATTGGTAAGATCTGCTCCTTTGTCTTCTCAAAGAATGGCTCGAGTACTTTTTCCAGTTAGGTAGACTTAAATATAATGCTGCATTACCCAGCCTATGTATGCCCATCACTATCCAGCAGCATTTTCCATTTTGATAGTTAACAAAGAATCTCTGTTCCTCAAAGTTATCTGGGCGCAGATTAACGTATTGTTTATATTTAATTATATACTTTTTCCCACGATGGCAAATGATCGATGCTTCTCTGTTTTGGTTTTGGGAATTTTTATGACCAGTAGTGATCCAAGATCTTCAATGTCATTGATTTTCATTTGTGACAGTTCGTGGAACAATTTAATACACACTGCAGCATAAAGCATGGTTACCCACCTTTGTCCCAAGATACTTCCGATCTGGAGCATCAAACAAGAACTTATCAAACCGTTCTTTGGTTAAAACCTTTGCTCTCTTGGGTTTATAACTTTCTCCTTGCTTCTTTAGAGGAGCACGCATCTTCAAATATTGCGTGACGTTAATAGTCCAGGTAGGTACATTAGAATCCATCTGCCGAAAAAATCCAAGTGACCTGAAATCTTGCATACACCTTTATTTTGATATTATAAACTTTTTTTTTACTCCTTATTTTTATTTGCAATCTGTCAGTAATACATAACAATAAGCAAATGTTCTGAAAAAGATCATACACAGTGTGCAATGATCCTTCGTAGTTGCTTGTAGGTAGTTGCCCAGTGGCATCCAACTCTTCATTAATTTTTACAAATTATTGGCTAATGTAAAATAAACATAATAAAAATGAAAACGAAAATGAAAACATAGGTTTGGATTGTAATTATTTAACTTAGTCTAAATTATTGTATCTTTACTTAAATCTTGTCTTTAGATTTGTGGGATTATGATGTTTTAATCTACATATGTCTGTTTTTTCATCAATCAGGTTGAGCGCTAGCTGATTTGGGTGAACACTAAGCCTGGCGATGTATTTTTCACTCGAGTTTTTTATTGCACTTTTCACTGATTCGATTTTTAAGTCTTGTCTTATAATTTTGTTAGTGACGAACCATGGCGTGTTAACAATTAGACGTAACACTTTGGCTTGAAATCGTTCTAGGATTTCGATGTTTGATATTGAGGCTGTGCCCCACAGCTGGATACCGTACGTCCACACTGGTTTCCTCACACACTTATACAAGAGCACTTTGTTCTCCAGACAAAGTTTTGAATGCGATCCTATCATCCAGTACATTTTATTTAGTTGGATTCCTAGTTGTTTTCTCTTCTGCCAAATGTGGGTCTTCCAGTTTAGTCGCCTATCTAGGTGGAGTCCTAGGTATCTTGCAGATTTAGATTGTGGTATTTGCTTGCCATTTAATGTTACTGGTGGACAGCTATCTCTTTTTAGGGCCAATGTTACTTGTACAGATTTTTGTTCATTTGCTTTAATACGCCATCTTCTGAGCCAGTATTGGACCATATTTAGGTGTTCTTGAAGGTAAAATGAAGCTACATTTGGGTATGTATGCGAAGCCAATATAGCGGTGTCATCCGCGAACGTTGCAGTTGTAGTGTGGTGTGATGTGGGTAGATCTGCTGTAAATAGCAAATATAGTAATGGGCCCAGAACACTACCCTGGGGAACACCAGATCTGATAGGATGTAGTTCTGTGTAGCAGTCTTGTTGTTTGATCCGAAAGTGTCTTTCGCTGAGATATGACTTAAGTATTTCATAGATGTTATGAGGAAGTAGTCGTTTGATTTTATATAAGAGCCCCGTATGCCAGACTTTATCGAAAGCCTGGCTGATATCTAAGAAAACTGCCGAGCAGAATTTTTTTTCTTCAAAATCTTTTTTGACTTTGCGTACTACTCTGTGTACTTGTTCTATTGTAGCGTGCCTCTCCCTGAACCCAAGCTGGTGGTTTGGCAAGAGTTGCCTTTCTTCCAAGTAAGGTTTTATTCCTTTCAAAAGCAGTTTTTCTAACACTTTAGACATAACTGGTAGTAAACTTATTGGTCTGTATGAGGACACGCTTTCAGGGTCTTTTCCGGGTTTTGGTATGACAATAATTTCTGCAACTTTCCATTGTGTGGGGACATAGTTCAATCTAATTACTGCATTATACAATAATGTTATATAGCTGATCGCTTCTAGTGGCAGCTCTTTTAGGATTTTACCTGTAATGAGGTCATATCCAGGTGATTTTTTTGCATTTAGGTCATTTTGTATGATATTACGAACCTCATTTATTGTAAATTTCTTGATAGGTAGTTCCATTTAAAACGGAGTTTCTAGGTATGGTGTATCTCCACTTCCTCGTCTTCTGTCAATGAGCTGGGGAACGGTTCAAATACTTTTTTTAGATGTTTGGCAAAAAGATCAGCTTTCTCTTGATTGCTTCTAACCCATTGATTGTCTTCTGCTTTTAACGGAGGAATATGTTGCTGCGGTTTTTTGATCTTTTTTGTTGCTTTCCATAACGAGTATTCTGTTGACTCATTTGCTGAGAGCCCTCGGAGATATTCAGCGATTGCTGTGCTTTGTTCTTCCTTAATTAATGTTTTTAGTTCCTTTATGACTTTATTATAATGTTTCAAAAGTCTCCACCGATATCGCGCCTGAGTTTTGAGTTATTCAAGGTCAAAGGTCACATAAATACGTTTTTCGCAAATATCTTTCTTTCTATTGGTCGTATAACTTTTTTAGTTATTACAAGAAATGAAGGCTAGGAAATTTTATACAAAAAATATTATACAGGTTTTTTACGTACAACTAACCATTCAGTAAATAATACACTGTTAAGTTTTGCAGATCGGTTTTACTTCCTTTTACGATAAAGGAAGTCTTGGATTCACTCCAAAAATTCTAAATTGAGTTTTCAACCGATCTTTACGTTTTAGAGTCCCCTGAACCCAAAAAACATGTTTTTGCTCATTGGTCTGTGTGCCTGAGTGTCTGTGTGTGTCTGTCTGTGAACAGAATATCTCAAAAACGAAAAGAGGCATGGCGTTGCGAAAAACTTATTTCTGTGATACTTGACCTTGAATAACTCAAAACGCAAGCGCGATATCGATGGGGACTTTTGACACATTATTTATAATATCAAAATAAATGTGTATGCAAAATTTCAGCTCAAATGGATTTTTTCGGTAGATCCTGCGTTTTTCCGTTTAATGTAACTGGGCTATAACGTTTTTCTTGAGATTTACCAATATTTTTATCATGAAATAGTGCCACCATAACAAGCAACTTTTCATGTTTTTAGCCAATTCCGAAAAATAGCTGAGTAAAACATTTTCGGAATACACGGTTACTTTTTTCTCTACACGCCATTTAAAAACCTTTGGTAGAAAATTTCATAGACAACACACGATTTGGATGGTAACACTTCGGAATTTGACATAATCGTCAGTTTCTTTTTGGAATTATTTAAAAAAAATTTAAACAAACGAAGGCACTTTTAGAGTGTTTTCAACTTAGTTTTGTTTACATCGTACCCACTGAAAAATTGTATTAGCTATTACGATTATTTTATTCATTTACTTGCTAATAATTAGTGTTACTCTTTACCAGTTTATATATGTGGTTTAGCTGAATTATTTGCCTCACTAACGTTCGGCTAAATAAACTTCAGCTTTGCCGCATAAAGTATCAGTTTTACTCCTAATAGCATAATCTACTATTATTTATTATAATAAACTTAAATTTTAAAAGCAAATTTCTCTACGCATCTGAACTAACTTTGCAAACTTAAAACATGAAGTTGTAGTAATTAGCATTGTTCTCATTCTTGCTGACCACTACATCTTTCTGTCATTACATATTTCCTATTTCTCCTTACGGCATGGGTGAGATTCTACGACTTAAAATGGTCTTATCCCGTTTGGGTGCACTAATCATTATTGGAATCTTGGCTAACTTTGTGTCAGGTCCTCAAAACTGAATTTTATTTAGGGTGTAAGCGACGTGACGTGACGCTTTAAAAGTGCCGAAGGTTAAGCATTAACTTGATGTGGGCCCAGCTCTCATCCTAGAATTTCTTATAACGTTGTGTGTTTAATATAACGGTGTTAGGTTAGATACTGTCTGATTACTGGTAAAACAGAACGCAGTCCTCATATTCAGGGATAAGGATGAATTCATTTCGAGACAACCATGTCCACTCCGTTTGTCGACTACGCATGGTTTCCAAAGCCTTGGGGATGTTCTTCCCATGTTAGAGCTTTCCCATTACATATTCAATTCTGTTGCATGCAGTAAATTAATTTTCAATTGTAATAAATATTGGCATTATTCTATGTGGCATCAGTGGCATGGGGTGTTAACAGCAGAGCTCTCTATTAATTTTCACGTTTACGTCATGAAATTTTAAGACAAAGCTGTTCAAAATTCTTGGAACGAAACTTACGTCTACGACTTACGCGAAGTAGTATATCTTACACCAAATATCTTTGCCAATCTCGTACTATGACAGCTCATATACTTGCACTGTTGTGAAGGTCTATCGGAGCCTCAGTAACATGGCTCTGCATCCAAAAGTAAATCATATAATATTTTTTCCACTGGCACAAATTCCAAAAAACATGATTAGATTTGAGCTAGCTATTGTTGGTTAATTATAATTAGACCGCAGATTATATGAAAAATGCATATTCTTTGGTTTTAACATATTTAATTTTATGTCTTCAAATCTTGACGATTTGAACAATTACAGACCCATTGGCACCAATTTTATTTTGCATATTTGGGTTTTTGTTGCATTTTTTGGTAAAAGTTGCATATCTTATCTCCTGCGATTTTTTTCGAAATTTATGCTTGGTTTTAACAAAATTCTATAGCGATTACAACTTTCTAATCTTTAAGAAGCGGTTCGGGAAGTTCCTTAATGAATGACCCTTTGTGCGTAATATCTTTAACAACTAAGATAAGGTTTACTACCTGGCTTCCTGACTACCTGACTTCAGACCCCAAAAATCTCAATTTTCTGTTCATTATATGTTGTTCGACCACCACAAGTGCATGTTTGTGCAGTGTAAAAGTTTGTTCAGTTTTAAATCGGCACACAATGTCTGGAGTTAGAAATTGGATCAAATCCTGCCCTGAACTGCTACTGGATGGAGATAAAGTGTTCTGCCGTACGTGCAGTAAATCAGTAAGTAGACAATTATTCTGAGACATATATATCCATTTAAATCATAGATAATGTAGGGCTATAACATAAAACTTTTAAACTTTAAAATTCATTAAATAATATTCTGGCATTTCTTTCTCCCCTAATTTTCTGTGGTGAACTAGAAAAATTATTTTTGAATAACATCAATATTTTTCGTAGGGTATCGAGCACCAAGAAGTTTTTGATTGATCAACATGCAAAAACTCCTGCACATATCTTCAAATGCGAACAACTAAGAACATCTTCCAAATCCCAGCAAACATTACGTCAATGCGTGACTACAAGTTCCAGGAATATCGAACAAGAAACCTTCTATGAAGGCTTGTGTAAAACTCTAATAGCAACTAATATTCCATTGAGGAAACTCAATTTTTTTCAAAAGTATATTAAATACAACCTACCTGATGAAAGTACCCTGAGAAAAAGTTTTGTTGAACGTATTTATTCGAATACAATTTCAGAAATTAGACAAATCATTGGCAATAATTGTATATATTTTGTAGTAGATGAAACCACTGATAATTGCGGTAAATATATTGCGCATCTGCTAATTGGCGTTCTTCATGAGGAAGTCCTTTGCAAATCATATATAATAGCTTCAAAACAACTTCACCAAACAAATAATTTGTCCATATCTAGATTTGTGAATGACGGATTATCCAATTTCTTTTTGACTGAGTGTGTTCCTTCAGAAAAAGTTTTGGTAATGTTATCAGATGCAGCACCATATATGGTCAAGGCGGGACAAAATTTGAAAATATTTTATGGTAATTTAATTCGCTCTACTTGCTTAGCGCATGGAATTAGTAGGGTCGCTGAAGAAATCAGGGGACAGTTTCTTTTAATCAAAGATTTAATTAGTAATATAAAAAAAGATTTTTCTTTAAGAATTCAATTTTATAAGGAGATACTTCGAAATACTGCGTTGCCTCCACAACTTGTAATTACCAGGTGGGGTACGTGGCTTGAAACGACACTTTTTTACGCAGAAAATTATGAAAAAAATAAAGAAGTCGTTTTAGACTTGACTGATCGTAGCCAAGCTATTATACAGTCAAAAAAATTGTTGGAATCTCGGGAGTTGCCTTGCCAACTTGTTTATTTAAAAACCAATTATTATAGTTTTGTGCTTAAAACTATTTCAGATTTACGGAACCGTTCCATGCCATTAGCTGAATCTACGGAAATAATTAATAATTGTGATCATTTATGTTCAAAAGTTAAGGGAAAAGTTGGAAATACAGTTTACGAAAAATTAAGTAGGTAATGTACTCAGAATCCTGGATACGGTATTTTAAATAATGTTGCAAAAGTGTTACGAGGAGAAGTCGCAGAGTTAGTGTTAAGTCCAGATATTGTTACACAACTGAAAAATGCTCCGATTACGTCTGTCGATGTAGAAAGAAGTTTTTCTATATATAAATATGTTTAGTGATGGGAGGCAATCATTTTTGTTGGAGAATTTGGAAACACATTCGATTATCAATTCTTTTAATATGTCTTAGTAATATGCAAGTTTTTATTACAAATTAATACTAATTAACAGTAATAAATAACCATAATAGTCTAAGATTATTTTGTAATGTATCTAATTGAATCTAATTAATCAAATAAATATTCTTAATTTCAAGTTCTTCTATTTTTTTTTCCAGAAGGCAAAAGTAGTTGCACATCTTGCATATATTTGGTTATATTTTTTATAAATCTCTGCATAGTTTTGATCGAGACAGTGCATATATATGCGTATATTTGTAAAATATTCTTTGCATATTTAAGAACTTTAATTATAATTAATTAAAATTCAAGTTACATCAATCATTTTTTAGTTATAACAAATAAAATGGGTGGTTTTGAGCCATTTGTAGCACTTTTCTTACTAAAATCACTCTATAGCAGCAACAGTGGTTCAATTACAATATCTCATAAAACAATAAGACATTTATAGAAGTATTGCACTAGACAGAGTTACAAATGCGATTACTTGATTTCTTGCGATACCGTAAAAATGTTTTTATTAATGCAACCTGTACAGATAAAGCATAAATATTTTGAATTTCGTCATGTACAATTATATTTTAATATTATTAATAACCGAATGTAAATCTAACCCATTAATAAATAATTTAGCTGCTACAACAGAAACAATTAATTGTTTATATAATTTAATCAATGAGTAATTTACCATCCTAGAAACGATATAGACAAACGCTAAATATTTATTAGAGTGGCCTATAGATGCAGATATTGACAGTCCTCAAATTGCAGTTGTAACTAATAAGTCTATAAAGGGCAGATTAATATTTCACTATAATTACAGTTATATCATCTTTGTGAGAAATGCACCTCTTTTAGCTGTATAATAGAACACTTAAAACAAAAACTTCATACATGCAATCATCACACTTAAAACGAAAAACAAAAAATATTAAACATAAACTTAATTTATTAGTAGTGTACTTAGAGGTGGTCTGGATCAAAATGTGTCACTGCATAGGTTTTCTGCGCAGGTCTAAGGGGGAATTTGCGCGGGGTTTTTGCGCAGGTTTTTGGCGGGAAATTCAAATTCTGCGCATGAGGTTTGGGGTTAAAAGTTTAATTTTTGAAAATTTTGTTTCCAAAAATCTGGAAAACAAGATTCCCACGATGAACTTTAGGTCTAAAAATCTAATTTTTAAATTTTATAAGATTCCCACGATGAATTTTGAGGTTATAAGTCTAATTTTGAAATTTTTACAGGATTCCTACGCTTATCAGAATTTTCCTAGGCTCAAACGGATGTGAGTCATTGTCTGGAAATGTCAGACTTGTCGAGACCTGCAGATGTAGGTGTCTGTCTGTCTGTCTTTTGCGCAATTGAACAATGAAGCTATTGTTTGAGAAATGTGCAAGGTTGCTAAAAAAATAAACCGGATTAAATGTATGAAGCCATTGTTTGAGAAATGTGCGAGGTAGCTAAAAAATAAACCGGATTAATTGTATGGAGTCATTGTGGTCTAATAGAGCATTTCCACATACGTCACAGTGACGTTGCGCGATGACGTCATATCAGCTGTTCGTGGTCAACTTTTGTTAACGGGCTTATGGCACTTATTCGTATTTCGTGTGTTTCTACAGCTATTATTACGAAAGAAACGTTGTGTCCTTTTTTATATGTAATATAATTGATTAAGTTTAGTTTGGTGTAGTACAGTTTTAGATTTAGTGATCGTGTACATTAATATAAATTGTGGTTAAGTTAGGTTAAGTTTATAGAAGACATATTATTGGCGTTTTTTGATGTTTTTCTACATTTGTTTAGAATTTTGGCTAAACTGCAGAATCCGGGGCAAATTACCCTTGTTTCCTTTATAATTTTGGTTATGGTTACTAGAGAAGCTTTGTTAATAATAATTAATATTAACAATAGCAGGGGAATGCGCCTCGGATTCTGCAGTTTTCTATAATTTTTGGAGAAAATTAGCAAGGACTAACTAATTCGTGGCATTAATTAACTATGTTCAGTGTTGAGACCTAATTTTACATTTATCGTAATTAATTTTCTTTAGTGTAGTGACAGTGATATGGACATTACTCTCACGTTTCGTTTGTTTTATTGAATTGTGCTGTAAGGTGAGAATATACAAAATCATTATTCATAAACAGTGTATTACAAATGTTTTTCTTATGTTCCAGATTTCAGAAGTTGTTACAGATTGATAAAATGGTAAGGTCTTGCGCAGTATTTAGTTGTTCAAACAGAAGCAACAGGGAGACAGAGAAAAAATAATGGTATACCTGGAGTACGTGACACAAGAAGTCGAGTTCACCTGAAGGAATTCAACGACGGGCATTGTGGTTAAAGGCCTTAAGAAGAGCAGATTTCACTCCTGATAAGGTTAAATATGCTTCGGTTTGCTCCTACCATTTCTTGACAGGTAACTTCTGTTAAGCAAAATCATTCTAGGGATTAAGAAATATATACTTAATTTAAAGGAAACCTGCAGCTTCCGGTGAAACTACCAATCCAGATTATGTACCCTCACAGAAGATGGGTTATATGTCAGCGGCCACAATAAATTTGCAGGCTATAAGTAGGCATAAAAGAGCAAGAAAAAGATTGCTACAAAACACAGATGAGGTAATTAGTATCCTGTATTCCTTTAAGTATAAGAGCCAGCGACAAAAATTGTTACGTCATTTCACTAAGAAAATATTTCATCTTATTATACTCTCTTAACGTCGCCGATAATTAATTCGTAAGTCTGCCTGGTTTTAGGTGGTGGAAAGAAGTAGAGATATATGTATTTCTTATGTTCCTTCGGAAAAGTATGTTTAGGTAGGTGAAACTGACCTGACAAAATGTCACGTATCCTTTCTAAATTAGGTTATAATTTTTGATCTTTGACAAACATTATTAGCCATACGTGTATTTGTCAAATGTAAAAAATGATAACCTAATTTTAAAAAGTATACCTGACATTTTGTCGGTCAGTTTTACATAACTAAACATGAACTACTGGGAATATTTTTCCCAAGGGCCACAAGAAAATGAAATACTGAGAGATCGAATAAATTTACAATAAGAGTCGCCTGTGATACGCGTTATATGTTTGACAGTTCAGAAGTTTATAGTTGGTGGCACTGTCAGTCTACGTCAAATTCGAGGTTGTCAGGTTAGATTTTGTGTCAAATAACAAACAAAACCTAACCTGCTAACCTCGAATTGGACATACAGCGACAGTGCTACCAACAATACACTTCAGTACTGCCAGATACGTTTATTTTGTCATCTCTAGCACTTTGCGCCCCTGCTGCAGCTTTCTCCACCACCGGAAACCAGGCAGACTTTCAAATCAATTATTAGCGATGTTAAGAGAGTATAGTAACTTGGGATATTTTCTTAATGAAATGACGTAACTATTTGTGTCGCTGGCTCTCCGTCTATTAATACAAGGTATCAAAGAGAAATAATGTTGATAAACTGTTATTGTAGGTATCGCAAATATTTAAGATTGTTCTTAAATTTCTTAAAATAACAGTGATTTCATACAGAATTTGATGAGAATGTGGCATTGTGCAAATACAGTAACTCAAATCCCTTAAGGTTATAAGATGGTAATAAACTCCATTTACTCTAAAAGGAGTAATTGCCGACATATAACGTTACGGGATTTGCATCACTATACGTAGGCATGTACATACAACTGGTTATATTTTGCAGCACAATATCTCAAAAAATGTGGAAAAACATTATGAAGGAATTGAAACAGAAGAAGCTTCTAGTCACGAGGAAGTGCCTCAGATGCCCCTATTCATAAGTCGTGGAACTCAAACTGCCTTGAAGTACAATGTACTACATGGTCTACGTACAAACAACATAATACGGTAAAGAAACTAATAGGCATCATTCCTCCTGGATCAATATCATTCATATCACATAGATATGGTGGCAGAATAAGCGATAAAGGTCTAACAGAGAATTGTGGGATTTTAAACAATCTCTTGCCAGGAGATTTTGTATTGGCAGATCGTGGCTTTTTAATGAAAGACTCCGTAGTACTATATCTGGCCACAGTGATTACGCCTGCTTTTCTAAACGGGAAACGGCAGCTCTATCCAAGGGATATAAATAGAATCAACCAGGAATATAGCAAGCGTGAGGTAGTGCAAATATATTGTTACAATAATTGTCTTAATTATATCTTTTTTTAAGAATACACGTTGAACGCGTTATTGGAGTCTTTCGTCAAAAATATACAGTTCTTCACGAAACGATGCCTATGTTCCTGGCGAAAAAGAAAACTGACGATGTTGCTGTGGTAGATCAGATATTAACAGTTTCTTGTGCACTCGTAAATTTATGCCCTCCTATGATGGTATAATTATGAAATAAATTGTATTAACAAAGTTAATCTAATTATTTTTACTTTAATAATAATAATAATAAGATCTACAAAATTATTAAAATTACTTAAGTAAGGATTTAACGTTAATTATATCCACCACCATTTATTATATAATGTAAAATTATTTGATAATCTTTTTCTGCATGTGGCCAATTAGTAAAAAGCAAAATTACAATATCACATAACAAAAACTATTAAATAGTACCTATACGATAAGAAACATAAAGGATATTTCGAAACTATGTAAGCTACATTAACAATCAATAAAATGACATATGCTGTTTACACAACATAAAAGAATGATTAATGTCTAAATTCAGTATAAAAAACATTTTAATGCATAAAGCATAACGGATATTTTGAAGCTATTTAAGGTACATAAACATTCAAAATATTTACATATTCTATCAGCACAAAATAACAGAATAACTAATGTCTAAATTAAGTATGAAAAAGAATTGCAATGGATAAAGTATAAAGGATATTTCAAAGACATTTAAGCTAAATAAACAATCAACATATTTACAAGTTCTATCAACACAGAATAACAAAATAATTCTATTTATATTTACAGAGTTCACATAACCACTTTCCTTTAGGATTTTTTTTAATTGTAGGCATGCTGCATGGTACCATTTTATTCTACATTTTCTGTCAGAACATTTTACCATTTGTTCGCCGTCGTCTGGTTTCCTACAGTGACACCACAGCTGCAATCCATAATCAAAATAAGTATATAACATTGCAACATAAATTCACAAAAATACAAACCTCCTCATCATCGGTGCCTATTACGATGTCACTGGAAATTGAACCAACACTTATAGCTCGCATGTCCATGGGGATGTCATCTGAACTTGGACCAGCACTCGTAGATGTCATATCCATGGCTATGTCACTATAACTTGAATCACGGCCTGCTGAATTGTGTGACAAATGTCAAACAATTCAGCAGGTCGTGCTTGAATCCAAACCAGTGGTCATGGATGGCATTTCAATTTGTTGTTTTTCTTTAGGCTCAGTGAAATACTTGGCTTAGAGCTCAGGAAAAACAACTTTTCTGTGAAATTTCAATGCAATAGCACTTTTTTCATTCCAAAAATCAATGTCAAAATTGACTCTTTCTACAAAGAAATCGTTTCTGCTCCACATGACAAAAAAGCAAAACGTTGTCCTGGTTAAAGCTAGAGATCCTGTATATAGTTTACTAAGAGTTGGGCAAACAGCCTGATTTGACATACATATTTGATCCAAATTAGATATTTGACATATGTCGAACAAAGAGGTTATGGGAACCAACCTTGTTAACTTGCCTTCGATGGGAGAGTTTTCAGAGTATTGATCATTCTTAGGATCTCTAGAACCGACTATTAGGAATATACAACCAATTTAGTTAAGATTTAGATTTGTATGTGTGAAACTATCAGTCATAACCTGTTACACAATATGTAAAAACGGCACTTTTATCACACATGCCTTGCAAAAAGTGATCCAAACCAATCAAAATGTATCCCGGTGTCTGCCCAACTCTTAGTAACCTATATACAGGGACTCTAGTTAAAGCCATCTGTATCTGAATTTGAAAAAAATATGGATGCCTTTTGTCCAATTTTAGCTCCCTTTTTGTGTTAAGACATGTCTTTTTAATTTTAATTAATTCGCTAACTGACGTGTCTTTAGCACAGTATGGGCACTTCACCTCAACACATCCGTTTCTGCAAATATTACAATTTAAAATGCTATCTGGCGTTGCAGCAAAGTAGGGATACTCTTCATTTATAAATAAACCACAACTGGATACAAATGAGTTGGGGTGAAGTGTCTTATGATGTTTCTCAAAATCACCGAGAGCCATTTTTACAGTTACATAGAGTTTAGGTTGCGTTTATAAATGACTCACCAGCTTTGAAAGTACGTTTATACAAGTAAGAATAACACAGCCTTTTCAAAAGGGAGACAGAGGGAATTTCGATCAGTGTGCTACAGACGGCCTGAAAATTGGAAGCTGTGATACCCCCAGCTCGTAGCAAATACCATATTTTACATTTGCTTTGCTGACGTGAAACACGTCAAATTTTGTCGCCAATTTATGATTAATCTTAATTTCCAAAGTTTTACACATCGTCTGTAAATTATTCAGACTTTCGTTTCTTAAATTTTCACTGAAATAGTTCACCAGGTTAATATTACTTATATATGATTTGTCTTCCTCAAAATAAAAACAGTTCAGAACTGAAATGCCCCCGTCAGATTTATAGTCCTGTAGAAACTGCAGAACTTCAGCCCTGGTCAAATTTGGAATGGCTCGACTTTACCTTTGAGGACCTATTTTTACACTGGGTTTTGTTGTTTTTGTGGGAAAGTCAACATCGTCAATTTTTTATAAAAGTACTTCTTTGACTTCGGACCTGTCCAATATGCGAAGACATCCGTCACTGATTCTGTTTCTTTGGTGGCGTACTTAGTTTTACCTTTCCCAACACATAACAACAGTTGTTAAATTGTTTTGCTCTAATGTCCTGAATCCATCCATGAACTAACTGGGCAAAGGCATCAAGGCTTTTGTATGCCTTAAGTTCACGTTGAGTAACTGGACTCACTCGGAAGATTAAGAAGTCTTTTAAAACTTCCTTTGTTATTTGGTGTAGGTTATCCATTGACATGTCAAAATCCCTGCTGTTTAATGCATAAGGATCTTGTTTTCCTAATACATTTAATTTGTCCAAGTAGTATTTCTTGTTTTCCTTGGATAACCTTCGAGCGTAAACACTCATTTAAGCCATGTTGAAAGCTACCCTGTTTTGAGCACAGTTAATTACTGTCACGAATTAGTTAATCCTTGCTAATACTCACCAAAAAATATGAACAAATGTTCAGAAAACGACCAAAAAACGCCAATAATGTCTTCAATAGACTTAACCTAACTTAACCAAAATTTATATTCATGCCCACGATCGCTAAATCTAAAACTGTACTACACCAAACTAAATTTAATCAAGCATATTACATATAAAAAAGGTCACAACGTTTATTTCGTAATAATAGCTCTAGAAACACACGAAATACGGATAACTGCCATAAGCCCGTTAACAAAAGTTGACCCGGAACAGCTGATGTGGTGGGGGTGATGGCGTAACGTGGAAATGCTCTATAGTATATATCGAAATTCAACCAAATATGTCCCGTAGTACTGTAGTTAGGCGGGTTCTGGGAAACTTTTGACCATGAAGTTTTTCAAGGTCACGGGCGGAATCATTGGCCTAACCGGGGTCAAGGGCGTGGTCATTGGGCTCACCGAGGTCTCGTGGTACTTTCGGTTCCCACGATGAGTTTTTGGGGCTAAAAGTCTAATTTTGAAATTTTACAAGATTCTCACGATGAATTTTGGAGCTACAAGTGTAATTTTGAAATTTTTCGCTTCTCAAAATATTTCCCAGGCTCAACCAGATCGTAAAAAAATATTTGCACAATAAAGTCATTGTTGTCTGGGAATTTTTGCTGATGTAGTTAATGACCTTCATTATCAGATAAACCGGATGTTATTGTCTCGGAATTCAAACCTGTTCAGACTTGCGGATGTGATTGTTTGCAAAATGTGCAAGAGTGGTAAAAAAATTATACAATAAAGCCATTGTCTGAACATCTGCACGCTAGATGTTATTGTCTGCGCAAATCATTGTTTGTACTAGAGACGATTAGAAATAGGGTTAATTGTGGAGTGAACTAATATTTTAGAAATACTATATGATCGATATGTAATCGTGACCAAATCACAAACGGAAGTGGGCGACTGCGCGCATTTTGCATCGATTTATACTGTCTGACCCAAAGGCGTGGTCGAGGGCCAATGCACTTGACCGACGGTCAATGTATCTTCAACAAATCATATAAGACTGAAAACGGTATTGGTACGGCATCTTTGTTCAAAAGTTAATTATCTCGGTTCTTAAAATGGCCAAACTTTCAAAAAAATTTAGTTACTTTGTTGAAGTTAAAGCCTTTACAATTTTTAGGTCGTCCTCTTTTATACTATGACCCGCTTCGTAAATATGTTGAGCGCTATACGATTTTTCAAAGCTGTTGAATCTAAAATGAGCTAAATGCTCTTTAAACCTGGTACCAAAATTACGACGTGTTTGCCCAATATATTTAGAATCACAATTGGAACATTGACTTTCGCAAATACCAGATCTCTCTAATGTCCTTAGCTTGTTTTTTGGATTTCCCAACAAATATCTAATATTGTTGTTTGAACCATACACAACTTTATGGCCCGATTCTTTAAAAATGTTTGCTAGGCCATTTGTAGCCGGGTGAAATGGAATTTTGATTTACTTGAGTCCTTCACTTCGAAGACTGACGAGAGTTGTGGAATCTCGAACGTGTTATTTTGTTTTTTGTTTCCTAATCAAATTATCGATAATTTTAGAAGAGAAACCATTGTACACAGCGATGCTTTTTATGGTCTGAAGTTCAGTGATATATCAATGTTTGTTTAAAGGAAAGGTTAACAATCTATGCACCAAGAAATTTAGAGCAGTTATTTTGTGTTGAAAACAATGATTTGAATCCGCTAAAATGAATCTGTTTACATCGGTTTCTTTTCTATAAACATTAAATTCCAACTTATCTTTATTTCTTATTACTAAGTTATCTAAAAATGGCAGTTGTCCTTCGTTTCCCATTTCATATGTAAATCTTATGCTAGGAAATTTGGAATTTAACAGATTCAAAAAATTATCAATGCTACATTTAGATAAATCAAAAACAGCAAAAATGTCGTCCACATACCTAAACCAAATCCTTGGAAAATACTCTGTGTTATTCATAAATTCAGTTTCGAATTTTGACATAAAAATGTTGGCAACGAAAGGGGAAAGGCTGTTAATCTAACTAACTCGTTAAAATTGACATTGCATGTCCCAGAATTGCTATCAAGTAGATGGAAAATTCTATGAACAGCACGAAGGAACAGCAATGGGAAACATACTGAAAAATGCTGAGTGGCTAAAAATATGATCAACAGACGACCCTTTCATCGCTCCGTTTGGTATTACAAAATCTTGCTATGTAAAACTCCGTCATACTTATATGTGTTAGCTTCCTATTAGTTTAGGATTGGCTTGCGGAACCTTTATGCCTTGCTGTTAAATTGTATTTATAAATCTCGGGTTTTCAAAATAAGTTGTATTATCTGCTAATATTTTCTTTGCTTTTACAAATTTTATAAAATATTCATTTTTATCAAATAGAGATTTTTTTCAAATTGAAATAGAGAATTATTATCGCAAAAATATTTTACTATTAATAACCGGCAAATAGCAATCGATTCCTTAAAAAATGCAAATAAATTTGCGCAATCAAAGTTGGGTGTGTCAAAATTTGCGCTCGTTGGCGATTGTATTTATAAACCTTGGTTTTTAAAATAAGTTGTATTATATGTTAATATTTTTTTTGGTTTTCCAAATTCTATAAAATATTCATTTACATTTTTTCAAACACATTTTGAGTGTTGCATTTTTAGCTGGAAATAATCTCACATATTTCGTATATACATCTAAAATGGGTATCATGTGTAGCATCCTTATTACTTAGATTATTTTTACTAATATATTGCTGTGATCTAATAGCTTTTATGTGGTTTTATTTAATTTAATTCTTATTCGCACGGTTTTATTTTAAAATTTTGATTTTAATCTTACCTTTTGTGAACAGTCTTTATCATGCAATTGTAATAACATTAGTTATTCGACTCTATTCGACTATTAAAATCAGAGTAAAATATAAACCATGAATAACTATAATACGAGATTTAGGACAATTGTATTTATTAAGTAATTAATAACTGCTTTTATCATACGTTTAACAACTTTGTAAATAATATTTGATAAATACTTAATGTTAGTAAATTCAAACTTAGTTTAATATTACTGTCTGTTTGCTAAATTTTATTATTATCTAATTTATGATTCAATTTTTATTAACTCTGTAAGTAGCAGGTATATTTTATATTACTACTCTCCTTTAATATGTGTGTTGTTTTAAGTTGACGGCTAATACTCATTTTTCGTAAGCTCTTTATCTTCTATAGTCTTCTATTCGTCACATCTCTGCTACAGCTATGCCCGTTGCAACCAAGACTGGACTATTTACAAATGATTTACAAATACCGTTGTAAGAAATCGAAATTGCAATGATAAAACCAAACCACCACTCTTTTTACTAACAATATTTTAAGCTGCTTTTTATTTTAGTAGTTATTAAATGCTTTATCATTTAATGATCATATGTACCGTACTCAAGAATTGTGTTTAATATGTGTTGAAATCCTTAAGCGTGTATAAACCTTGAGTTTTTAAAAGTTGCATTATCTGCTAATATTTTCTTTGGTTTTACAAATTCTATAAATTATTCATTTGCATTTTTTAAAACATTTTGGGTGTTGCATCTTTTAGCTGTAAATAATCTCACATATTTCGTAAATGCAGCTGGTACTACCATAACGTTCTTAAAACGAAGGTGCCATCAGAAGAACAAAGGAGTGCTCTGTTTTACGAGATTGGCACGCGGCGGTTGCAGACTGTTCGAGATAACTTATAAACTGAAATATGCTGGGTGGTTAAATATCATCCAAACACCATTCATGCATCGCTCCGTTTTGTATTATAAAATTCTGCTGTCTACTACCCCACTGTACTTATGTGTGTTAGCTTCCTACCAGTTTACTGTTGGAGTTATATATGTGTATAAGCTTGACTAAACTACTTCAAACTTTTAACCTGCTAAGTAACGGTTAATAACTGTCAAAATATGCGAGAGACTGTCAGCTATCAGATACCAGTTGCTCGTGTCTCACCCAGAGCCTGAGTCAAATTTTCAACAAATAAAACACAGAATATTTCATAAATGCCTTGATTATATATATCATGCAGTATTTCTAAAATATTTGTTCACTCTACATATAACCCTATTTTTAATCGTCTTTAGTACAAACAATGACTTGCGCAGACAATAACATCCAGCGTGCAGATTTTCAAGCAATGACTTCACTGTTCAATCATTTTTTTACCAGCCTTGCACATTTTCATCAGACACCCCGATTAAAAAAGTCTCGACAAGTCTGCATTCCCAGACGATGACTCACATCTGGTTGAGCCTGGGAAATATTTTGATAAGCGAAAAATTATAAAATTACACTTTCAGCCACAAAATTCATCGTGAGAATCTTACAAAAATTTCTAAATTAGACTTTTAGCCCCAAAAATTCATCGTGGGAACCGGAAGTACCACGTGACCTCGGTGAGTCCAATGACTTCACCCTTAACCCTGGCTAGGCCAATGACCTCGCCCGTGACCTTAAAAATTTTCAATGTCAAAAGTGTCCCAGAAACCGCCTAACTACACTACGAGACATATTTGGTTGAATTTCGATATATACTATTAGACCACAGTGGCTCCATACCATTAATCCGGTTTATTTTTTAGCAACCTTGCACATTTCTCAAACAATGCCTTCATTGTTCAATTGCGCAGAAGACAGACAGACACCCACATCTGCAGATCGCGACAAATCTGACATTTCCAGACAATGACACATCCGGTTGAGCCTAGGAAAATTTTGATAAGCGTAGGAATTTTGCAAAAATTTCAAAATTCGACTTTTAACCTCAAAATTCGTGGTGGGAATCTTGTAAAATTTTAGAATTAGACTTTTAGCTCCAAAATTTATCGTGGGAATGTTGTAAAAATTTCAAAATTAGACTTTTAGCGCTAAAATTCATCGTGCGAATCTTTGGAATAGAAATTTTCAAAAATTAAACTTTTAACCCAAAATTCATGCACAGAATTTGAATTTCCCGCCAAAACCCTGCGCAGTGACACATTTTGGTCCAGAACACCTCTAGATACACTGCTCCTATTGTTCTGCTACATATTTCCAACTATTTTGACAAGGAGAGCAAATGCGCTATTCTTGTAGAATTTTGGTTTAGACCGCGCAGTTTTTGTAGATAAACACCCAGTATTTTCTGGCTTAATGTGCCTTGCACCTAGTTAAGTAGAGCAAGGATCCAAGCAATGATAATGATCTTTGGTGGCTCGTGATGTTTGAGTACCTTGAGAATAAGAACAGATTTTGCCTTGCGGCTGTTTGTGCACTCATATTGACTAACGTTTCTCAGGACCGTGCAGCTTGCATCATCAGAGTAAAAGTCGCACTGACTTACGTTAGTTAATATGGGTGCACAAACAGCAACAAGGCCAAATCTGCCTAAGTATCCACGTTTTCAAGGTACTCAGACAAAAGAAGCCACCAAAGAGCATGGCCATAGCGTAGATTTTTGCTCGAGTTTATAAGTTGTGAGACACATTAAGCCAGAGAATTTTGAGTGTTTATCCACAAAGACTAAGCGGTCTAAGCCGAAATTCTATGTTAACAAAATTAATTCGTATAACCGCAAAAACCTCAAACAGTATATAGCAGATGCGTTCATAGAGTAATATTAAGCCTCCAAAGCAGTGCAAAATTATCAAAATAACACACAACGAAACCATCAGCAAAGTGGAAAATTACAGTCTTCGTTTAGTATCTCGTTTTGATAGTTCTAAAGCCAAATTTAAAATGGATCTTTCCCAGATGTATGTCTACTACTGTCCATTTTGTACTTGATAGCTGAATTTTTAGAAATGGGAATCTTATTTTCTGTTATATATTGTAATGATATACAACCATGTGCGTGTTAGAAGCAAATTTAGAACATTCGATGCACCGAAGAGTACGGACGTGAAAGTGCATATTTCCCAACAACTGCAATACTGTTAGTAGAGGACATTAATCAGATTGTAAAAACTGCTGTAGATAAGCTAATGAGTGATGAAAACTTTACTAAAATGATAGCAGAATCAGTCGCAAAAACAGTGTCCGCAACGGTTCATCAGGCTATATTGCAAAAATTCCAAGAAATTGAAAAAGAAACCGATCTACTAAAGGAAAAAGTAAAACAGCTGGAAACAAAGAACTATGAAAACGAGCAGAAGATCGACAACCTGGAGCAATATACACGAAGAAATTCGCTGCGCATATTCGGCATCCAAGAAGAAAGACATGAAAATTTGGATATCAAGGTGCTGCAGGTTTTGAAAGATAACCTTGATGTAGAAATATCAAGAGAGCATGTGAACCGAATGCATCGTGTTGGAAAACCTACCGCCGGAATCACAAGTGCAGTTATAATTAAGTTGGTGTGTTATACTCAGCGTAACCTAGTGTTTACAAAAAAGAAGATGCTAAAAGAAAGCGGTGTCACTATAAAAGAAGACCTCACGGCAAATCGCGTTAAACTCCTGAAATTAGCTGAGCAGAAATGTGGTTTTAAGAACTGCTGGACCAAAGACGGCAAGATTTATGCAAGTGCAAACAACAAAATTAAACCGATTGGTTCTTATCAAGACTTAAAGTAGAGTTGTTCATCGAGATGTGGAAGTCCAGTAATTAATAGTTTTTTTTTGTTGTTCATATGTGGTTGTATGTTAAAAGTAAAAATTAATTTCGCTTTTTTCGACTTAGCACTGTTTTTGTCTTATTTTTCTAGCCTGAGGTAAGAGTTTTTTTTTAATAATTAATA